>JAAOAK010000114.1:0-135981 GCA_013396175.1 Fusarium denticulatum | reverse complement strand
CTCGGCATGAATTAGCTTCCAACAACACCAATAGATGTCTTTGTAATGAGGAAGTCATTGTCCAAACGCCTTGCAGAAGAATACGTAAGGGCTTTCCCGGTGGGAGAACTTTGCTGATTAGAGTTAAACTCCCCCGCTCATAATGCGCCTCTGGAGATCCTAGTGGATCCTAGAACATGAGAAAGTAGTCGCATGACTTTCTGTTACAGTAGGGGGCAATAAGTATGAATACCCTTTGATGTTCTCTCACACAAACTTTAGCCTAAAAGGGGCTATCTTTATTTCCAATCCTGGCTAGAGGTATATTTTGACTAATCAGTGTAAGGGATAGGTATATTTGAAAAATATATACACATGCTGACAGCTAAGTTAGGCTAGTGGCAGAAAAATGATACACGCCCGGTAATCATACTTATTGCCCCCCACTGTACAGAGTATAAGTAGCTATGGTTGATAAACGAGAGGTGCATGTTAGTGGAACCCGTGATCGGCAGCATCGACCGAACGTGAAATCTAGAATACCCACAGCGGCAAGTGGGCGATCAGAGCGCTAATTAGGTGGAGGATGTGACAACGACTCAGGTTAGAGTAGATGCATCTTCCGGTGGGATATGCACGTAATTTTACTTCGGGAAAGATATCTGAGCCGAAGCGCTTGAAACTTTCTCCGATGTCTAACACGGTTTTTGATCCATAATCTCCGTTCTGCTCCTAACATCGGACATCGGTACAGCACACAACCTTCTAGAAACGCCCGACGACATAGCCCAAGCCTCAACCCTTCTATCCCTCACCGCACTCGCCTCCTCCACGACCGCACGCGTTTCAGTTGACACAACTTGCGCGATGGCTTGCCAAGCGTCGCCCAGATCAGAAGCCCTTATCTTAAACTAGAATAGCACCATCGTGCTATATAGTAGCAGTATGTCAAGACCAGGCTCAGAACTACGACTAGTCCGGTCCACCGCATTGGGATGAGCATTGACTGGCTTGTACAGGTCGAACTCGGGTATCCTGTCGTAGAAGATCATGGAATGAAACCGAAAGGCAAGTGCTTGTATGGCTAATGCAGGATTCCCCGTCGCTCGTAGGATGTCTTGGATAAGAGCCTAAGAGGGACATGCACAGCATGAGCGGCCCACCAAGCGATCCAGTCCTCCTCATAGAGACCCTTGTAGTTTGTCATTGCCCAGCCTCCTTGGGGCAGGTAGCCCAACAGCGCTTGCATCAGAGCAAAGTTTCTTCTCTCAGTCAGTGGCTTTAAGTGTTTCGACTTATGCACTCCGACCTCAAACTGCATAATACAAGGATCTTTGTAGTCTTAGTAGGCTAGGGGGGGACAAAAAAACACCGAACTCAAGTACCTAGATGTAGCAACTTCAAATGCATATAGTGATATAATAAAAATTCTTTTCTTTAATAATATATGTATAATAAAAGTCACTAAGATTTTCTCTATCTATTAATATAATTAATTTCTTACTAATTATATTTAAATCTAAGTATTCTAATAGATCTTTTTGCAGGTATAATTGATCTTGAGTTCGGTGTTTTATTTCCCTCCGAGGATGGGAAACTTCAATGCCGAGCTGTTTCAGTGGCTGATCAATCTTATTCATCGCTTCGCTTTCATCAGTCTCGCCTCCTAGGTCTAGATGACCAAATCCATGCAACAGGATTGGGCTAGACTTAAGGAGCAACAGGGGAATAAAAGTGAGGTTCCGGTCTAAAAGGGGATCTTCACATCCCAGATCCCCGAGGGGGCCAGCGCGGTAATTATTAGCGAGCGAGAGTGGCAAGGAAGAAGCGTCGCTTTCGTTCCAATTGGTTGGTAGCTGGGCTTGGAATTTGAATCTACTCTTTGACCGATTCTTGAGAAAGTCAGGGCCATTTTTCGCGGACCCGATATCGAGCTCTGCCTGAAGGCCTGATCTGCTTGCAGTAAGACCGAAGCGAATCCTTTCAAGACTAGGGCTGAAACAGACTGTTCTGAAGTTACCCACCAGCCCTGGCCCAGAGTAGTCCTCTAGAGTTGTTCTAGTCTCCTCCTTCATGCAGGGCAGAAGAGCACGGTATGTATTCCCGATAACGGCAATCTCGGCAGTCGATACAACATTGCCGGGTTTCATCTCGCCAAATTGCAGAGGGACTAGACCTGTACTCCGTAGTGGAGGACACCATTCGCAGATAGGGGGTAGTATTCGGTCCGAGTCCAATTGGAACAAGCTTTGTCTGCATAGGTCCAGCGATATTGACGTTCTCCAAGTCTGTGAGCAGTATCGTGGACGTAAAAGTCGAAGCAACTAGAACAATTGTCCCCAGAATGATGATCGAAGTATGCAGCACGCCAAGTACACTGACTCTAGCAACGCGTAATGAAGCAGGAATGATTGTGTAAGCACTTGAACCCGATGCTCGCTGGATTGAAACTGCCGCGATATCGCGAAACCTGGTACCAGTGGTCTCGAGAATAAGCGCAGCGACAGCCGCAGCTACAAGGCTAATGTGAAGACCTACCGATACACGAATGGCGGCAGAGCAGATGGTGATGACCTTGGTAACCATGCCGCGAAAGACGATGGTTTTCCAAAACTTTGCTGGCCCACCGCAATCTCGGTCTGTTTGTGCACCTTTCCAGAGAAACACCAGTATGCCGCATGACACCAAGATGACCAAGGTACCAGTGATCACTGTAAAAAGACCCAGTAGTCCTGTCTTGTGCCACCAGTGATGCTTTGGATATTTGTTCCATGGTGATGAACCTGGTGGTTGCGATTCTACAGAGGCATTCTGGACACGAGCGACTTTCACTACAGCTGGCTCTGATACTGCATCTGCGTGCGTCAGTGATACAATGTCGGCCTCCCTGAATGCTTCATAGCGATCAGGGAGCCCGGGAGTTGTCTCTTCTGGTAGTATATCTTGCTGAGGGCTTCCTGATGGGAGATCAGTCGTATCAGTCGTATCAGTAGAAATAATAGCTTTGTACTGCGCCATGATGACTCTTGGTTAATACCACCATGGAAAAATACCAGAGTGCAAATAATGGATACTCGGCGTGTTTTATCCCTCACTCCCGATGCATCTTCACAACACCCTACTAGACGTAATGGTGGCTATATATCATTATCTAAGACTTCTGATTAGACTATCATTTCTGATAAGCAAGTGACCTGCCACTCGCAGAGTCCTGTACTCATTGATTGCTTGTTCTTGGCAATCAGGCTGCGAAGGATTCTGCAAAGCTGCGCGAATGGGCCAATACGAGGCTGTTCTTGACGCCCGGTGATTTATCAGCCCACTAACTTTCTTTCAGCTCATGCAAGAGTATATCCCTCAGAGCTTTTATTAACTTTTAATGGTTGTCATGGTAGTTCGATACTCTTGCAGCGCGTGCTTTTGCTCATGGCTTTTCCCCATCACTGTGTTGGCGACTAAGTTCCATACAACACAATAGGAATAGAACGAGAGGTAGTGCCCTAGGAATAGAGAGGAAGTTTCTTATTTTGTCTACCTATAGATGCCATGTTGCCATGTCTTATTGGCCTGACAGAATCGCCTTCTCAATAGCCTCTCCCAACGTCTGCGTATTTCCGTTACCACCAATATCCGCAGTCTTGACTTCTGCTCCCGAACTCGCCAGCACAGTCTCAATAGCTGTCATCATCCCTGCAGCAGCATCAGCGAACCCAAAGTGCGACAGCATCATCTGTCCTGCCCAGATCATTCCAATAGGATTAGCAATTCCTTTACCGTAAATATCCGGTGCACTTCCATGAACAGGCTCGAATAAACTTGGGAAATCGCCTGTTGGGTTGAGATTTGCTGATGGTGCAATACCAATCGTTCCTGTGCATGCAGGACCCAGATCAGAGAGGATATCGCCAAAGAGGTTGGATCCAACAACAACGTCAAAGATCTGAGGCCGTTGGACAAAGTGTGCCGTCAATATATCGATGTGATACTTTTCAACCGCAACATCAGAGTACTTCTTACTCATCTCCGCCACGCGACTGTCCCACCACGGCATGGTGATGCTGATACCATTACTCTTTGTCGCACTCGTCAACTTCTTCCTAGGTCGACTCTGCGCAAGATCAAAGGCATAGCGAAGAACGCGATCGACTCCAACGCGTGTCATGACTGTATCTTGAATCACAGTCTCTCGCTCTGTTCCTTCAAACATGATTCCTCCGACGCTGGAGTACTCTCCCTCCGTGTTCTCACGCACGATCCAAAAGTCAATGTCGCCGGGTTTGCGACCTGCGAGGGGAGCTGGAATACCGGGCATAAGCCGGCATGGTCGTAGATTGATGTACTGGTCGAATTCGCGGCGGAATTTGAGAAGACTGCCCCAGAGACTGACGTTATCGGGGACTTGGTCGGGCATGCCAACTGCGCCGAAGTAAATCGCGTCAAAGTTCTGGAGAGTGTCCTTCCAGTCATCGGGCATCATCTTGCCGTGCTTTTCGTAGTAGTCACAGCTGGCGAAGTCGAACTCTTGGAATTCGAGTGAGAGGTTGAACTTCTTTGCTGCGGCTTTGAGGCAACGGACGCCGTAGGGCATGACTTCTTTGCCGATGCCATCGCCGGGGATGACGGCGATCTTGAGTGCTTTGGACATGGTGGGAGGCTTATGAAGTCAGATTCTGGATGTTAACTCTGTGGGACTCTTTGTCTTTTAGGGAGCGCTTTCTCGAACTTGTTATATTTGAGTACGGAGTAGTTGCACTTCATAAGTGTTCAACGGTTAAACCAAAGGCCGACGATATCGGGATATAGAGAGGCCGATGATGAGTCCCCGCTTCTCGCCAGCGGTGATTTCTTTGTCCGCCCGTTCTTATCGGCGCATGGACCCCGATAAGATCGGACTGATTGCCATTTGGCCGACTCCCTATGTGACTGAATCTCAAAAACAGCAGAGAAAAGATCTCTAAAAGTGAATTACTATACCATCGCTTCGTCAATCACTATTCTTCCCTCTGGTTCGGCGTGTTTGACCGTTGTCATGCGGCACAAGGTAAGCCCGCTAGTGGTAAGCGGCCGAGGTTTGGCAGTGCGCCCGTGAAATTATGACGGCATAGTCGCTCTCCGCAATTAATCATCACCAAAACACATTATTTAAGCAACTTGTCTACCAAAGGGCGTTGACGAGATATAAACCCGCTAAACAGCGCATACAACTCAAGTTTCTTACCTTTTCTTACGATATCATCACAATTAGCGTTTCAAAATGTTTGACAACTTTGAACCTTTCGCAATCAAGACAAAGTCCAACTCGGACATCACCATCAACGGCTTGAAAAGCGGCGAGTCCTCCTCTAAACCCGCTCTTCTTCTCATCCATGGCTTTCCCCAAACATTACACATCTGGCATCGTGTCGCGCCTCGGGTTCTCGACAAGTACAACGTTGTGCTGATTGACATCCGAGGTTATGGAAAGTCCTCCAAGCCTGACGATGTAGCTTCGTATGCAAAGAGCGCCATGGCTAGAGATTGTATCGATGTCATGGATGCTCTCGGCCATACTGGATCTTTCTTTGTCTGCGCTCATGATCGCGGTGCCAGAGTCGCGCATAAACTCGCCGTCGACTACCCCAATCGCATTCGTAAGTTCATACTACTCGACATCTGTCCTACACTGGCAATGTACACCAAGACAGACTTCGACTTTGCCAAAGCATACTTCCATTGGTTCTTCCTCATCCAGAAAGAGCCTCTCCCTGAGACACTCATTACCGCGAAGCCTAGAGAGTTAGCGGAGATGTTCATGGGCGGCCGTCAAGGCGATGGGTTATCCATCTTTGAGCCAGAGTGTTTCGAGATCTATACGAAGAATTTGGAAGATTCTGCCACTGTTCATGCCATGTGCAATGATTATCGCGCGAGCGCGACGGTTGATCTGGAGGAGGCGCGTGAGGATCTGAAGCAAGGTCGTAGGATTCAGAGCCCTTTGCTTGTTCTATGGGGAAAGCATGGGGTTATTGAGAAGTGCTTTGATGCTGTGAAGGAGTGGAAGGATGTTGCTGATCCTGGTGTACTGGTTGAAGGTCGTAGTGTTGAGTCGGGACACTATGTTCCTGAGCAGGCGCCTGATGTTGTAGTCTCCGCGATCCTGGAGTTCCTCAATTGAGCGCTGAAAAGAATGAGGTCGATAAATTTGATGACAAGATATATCTGAGGGATTCAATACCTATATTCATTCGCGACGCATTGCGCGATTGGCTTCGTGAGGTACCGTTGGCAAACGCCTTTTGAGACGCGCTTTTTTCCCTCTGTAGACTAGAAAAAAAGAATTATTTGTCTGACACCTGATACGATGAGCGAAAGTCTAGATGCCAAAGAAGCATAAATCAAATGAGTTCAGCTAGAGGTGACACGAGACTAGCGCTGGTGATCTGATGGAAGAGCAACGCGAAATGAAGCAACCAATGTCAGAAGCCGTAGAGCCCCCGTGTGTCGGAAACCCATCTTTTGGGGACGGGTTGGCCGATCAGCCAAATTGTCGTTACCAACAACGCTCCAAAACGGTGTCACTCTTTTGAGATGAGGGAGAAAAATGTGAGGAGCAACGGTTACTAACGCAATGGTTCACATTCCAGTGATTTCGCAGCGGATTGACTGCAGATAAGAAGGTCAAAATTGCGAGAAGCGCAGATGCCAGGAAATAGAGCGGGGATAGAAAGCGTGCATCACTGCCGTGTTCGGGAAGGCTTCAAGTTCCATGCATAAACTCAAGGTTTGGGTTGAGTTGTTCGTTGCAGGCTAGACATTGATGAAGAGAAAAGGCGAGCCAATTAGAGTCCCGGGCTCGGTCTTGACATCAAAGAGGCGTTTCTCATTCTGGGAATGGCCTCGTCGCTCTGATGAGCAGTTTCTCTATAGGGTAGTTTTGCCTCCAGCTTCGATATCAATGATACACGCATAGTGATCGAGGGAGAGAAGGATAATCGTACAATTTGCTGACATCGTGATCGATCTTTACACTCATCGAAAGTGTCTTTCGTCTTTTGACATCATTCACGTCATTACGCGTAGAAAAGGACGCTGATCACGGGAGGCAAATTGCAGCTTGATGACCTCGTTTCCAGCTTTGACGTCAAAACACATATCTCGATATGAGCTATCGATAAATTCACGACGATCCGAAATACTTTCCCATCTTGGAGTGGCGTCTCCCGTGATCCGAATCGAGAATTAGAAAGCAACTACAGCTATAATATCAACAGGCATCTTTCTGCTATCGCATCCCCGACGATCCTACGGCGATGGCGATATCCGCTAAACCTTCTAGAACAAGAAGGGACACTTATCCTGCAGCTCACCTATGCAGACAAGGGCTAGACATATGCCAATCTCCTGCTAGAATGTCTTGTAATCGCCAACGGGGTGGATACGGTTGGCTGAGGATCCTCGCGAGGTTCTACGTAGTACACACGGGCATGCCGCTAAGGAGGATACATGCACCGGGGACGTCACGATTAGCGGACCGTTGGTGTGGTCTTTTCTCTCTCGTTGGTAGACTACGGGATGCTTGCTGCACCCAATCTAGGGCCCGCGTCGTGTCCCCGTGGTGCAAGGAACGGCCAAGACATGCGCCCAGCTGAGGGATGGATCGCCGAGACGGAAGGCGTTTTCTGGGCGTCCAGGGCCGAGATGACGGTTATTCCGGAAGATGCCTTCTTGGTATCTCGGTATACAACTGCTTGGCGCAGACTTGGCGAACGGGAGAAAGCTGCCGTGATGGTGTCGAGAGCTGGACATGAGATGGTGGCGATGGACGTCTCGCGATGAGGTTCGGATCAGCTGGGGCAATTGTTGTGTGAGACTCTAGCGTCAGGTTTAAGCTTAGAGACAAGTCTAGAGCTGAGCTCCCAAAAGGAATTATTTCGAAACTAGTGATCTACAGTTCTCTATACAGACACCGAATTCGAAACTCGGTTTACCAAAACGACATGGTCAGACACTCGTGAGGTCTCATCCGTTCACCGAGGGAGCGGGTATCATGCGTAGGACAGTCAAGGATGCCGCAACAACGACCAACTTCACGTGCATTAGAACAAAGCGGGAATCGGGAATGTCAGGCCCAAAGACACCCAAAAACGATAACAACCCTTGTCAGTAAAAAAAAGTGGCCAGCAAAAGGACCCAATAAACAGACGTAGTGCGTGTTAGTGTCCGCGGTGCAATCTAACCAGTGAGATCTCACCATTTCCCCATGTGGCCGTTTCAAATGGCTCTGCACGTTTCGCGCGGGGAGATGGAGCCTCAACGGGGAGGAGGTCTAGATTTGGTAAAAGAGAACAAGGGCCTCGCCAGATCTAACCAGGAAGAGAGACCGAACGGTGGAGTATGCTTCGGGCGAGGGCTAGCATTTTACAGTTTACAGTTCAGAGATGGTGAATTGACTTGCTGAGAGTACGGTCGCCAAGACTCTTGCGCCGAGACGATGGATACGAGGGCTGTAAAAATCGGAGGATGTCCGTGTTACGGCAGTACAGTGATACAGATTACAGCGGGTAAACGTTATAATTTTTTAATCTTGTTGTTGCTTGAATTGGGGGAGATTTGCTATGTCTTAAGACCCCAAACGCATATGCACGTGCACATCTTCAATGCAACAGCATCGAGCAATAAGCATACTCCTTGAGAAATAAACTTACTTTCAAGCATTTCCACAACTCTAAAAATCTCTGCAGGGTTTTTTCTTCCTTTCTCACCCACGATTCGAAAAGAGAGCACGCGACTCGCCCAGAAATCAGCTTCTGGCCAAGCTGTGTCACCGATCGCTTGGCCATCTCTTGTCCCGCACTTTGTGGCGTAGCCCCCCATGCTCCTAGACCTCGAGATTCTGACCAATAGAAGAGCCGAATTGCAGCTGGAGATCTCGCACGTGGGGGTTTTGAGAGAGGTGATAGGGTTAATATGCTTAATTCTTTAGTGCCCTGTACTCCACCCCAACTCTTCTTCGGGCTGCGGATCCAAATGCGGCAAACCCTCACGATGGGTGTGAAAGGCGTGAAGCCACCGTGTAATCGGTAACCATATCGCCTCACCGAACACAACAAAACATGCGGAGCTTCTGGACCTGCGGGTGGGGGTGTACGCACGGAGCTACTGTGAGCTTAGGGACCTTTGAGTTTTTAGCCTCTTTCGCAGGGGTGGAGGGGAAGCTCGAAACGACCCATGAATAACTTTTGTAATTTTTAATGTTTCGGTGGTACTGCAGAATTTCCTTTAAAGTCTCCCCTCCAGGACCCCGAATTCAGATCTTGTCTTTCCTTGCTCGAGCATCCTCTTCCATCCCTCCCCCTCTCTCCGACTTTACCAGAGAAGCAAGCTTCATACAGCTTAGCTACCTTTCTTTTACTCCTCTTGCACAATAGCCAGGATCCGTCACAATGGTTCTCGAGGCTTATACTTACGTCTTTGCCATTGGCAGTTGCTTCGCTCTGCTTGAGGCCTACAACAACGGTGCCAGTATGTAACCCCTCACTTTCACATGGCAATTGGCAGATAATTAACAATTACCTTCACAGACGATGTCGCCAACGCTTGGGCTACCAGTGTCTCATCGCGCTCCGTCACATACCGAGGAGCCATGGTTCTCTGCTGTATCTTCGAACTCCTCGGCGCCCTAGCAGTCGGTGCCCGAACCGCCTCGACAATCAAGAACGGCATCATCCCCATGGAGGCCTTCCGCGACAACGCCGGTGTCCAGCTCCTCGCCTTCGCCTGTGCCTCAGCCGGTGCCTCCATCTGGGTTATGTGGTGCACCAAGCACAACGCCCACGTCTCCTCTACATACTCGCTTATCTCGTCGCTCGCTGGTGTTGGTATCGCTACTGTTGGTGCTAGCAAGGTCGAGTGGGGCTGGAACGGTGGTCAGGGTCTCGGTGCTATCTTTGCTGGTCTCGGTATGGCTCCTACTATTGCTGGTTGCTTTGCTGCCATCATCTTTTCCCTCGTCAAGTTTGTTGTCCACGTCCGAAAGAACCCCGTTCCTTGGGCTGTCTGGACCTCTCCCTTCTTCTTCCTCATCGCCGGTAGCATCTGCACTCTCTCTATCGTCTACAAGGGATCTCCCCGTCTTGGACTCGCTGAGAAGCCTGCTTGGTACATCGCCTCAGTCACTCTCGGTGTCGGATTCGGTCTCTTCTTCCTCTCTGCCATCTTCTTCGTCCCCTTCGTCCACGCCGTCGTCATCAAGAAGGACTACACTCTCCGCTGGTGGCACGCCGCCCAGGGCCCTCTCCTGTTCAAGCGCCCCGCTCCTCCTGATGCCGAGAATGCTCGTGTCCCCAACTACGCCGTCATTCAGCACGGTGCCGAAGAGGATGACGTCTCCGTCTCCCAAGAGTCTGAGGACCCCAACCCCAAGAAGATCAACGACGATGAGATCACCCCCGCCGCTGCCCCTAGCTCCGAGGTCAACGAGAAGCACCACCTTAACCTTTCCGAGTCTACCCAGGAGGATTACCAGAAGATGCTCAAGCAGGCCGAGGAGAAGCACCACGCCAACCTCCGCAAGGGCAGAGGACCTCTCGGCTGGGCCATGCGCACTCTCCACGCCAACCCCATCGGTGCCGGTTCCATCCACGAGACCCACAACCTGATCGCCGTTGTCAAGCGCATCCCCGCTCAGATCGTCGTCGCTCTTCTCTACGGTGCTCACTACGACATCCACACTGCTCAGATGGGCATTGAGGCCACTCCCGAGGGTCGTCGTATGGCCCGTGTCTACGAGCATGCTCCCAAGTACGCTAACGAGGTTGAGTACCTCTACTCTTTCGTCCAAGTCATCACCGCCTGCACTGCTTCTTTCGCTCACGGTGCCAACGATGTCGGTAACGCTGTCGGTGTCTGGGCTGGTATGTACGCTGCTTGGCACTCTGGCAAGCCCGCCGAGAAGAAGGCCGAGGTTCCTCTGTGGCAGATTGGTATTGTCGCTGCCACCATTTGCATCGGTTTCATCACCTACGGTTACAACATCATGAAGGGTAAGTCTCAATCGCGTCATGTCTTCTGAATAATTGCTAACTCTCACTAGTTATGGGTAACAAGATCACCTACCACTCTCCCAGCCGTGGTTCCTCCATGGAGATGGGTGCTGCCATCACTGTCCTCGTCTTCTCTCAGTACAAGCTCCCCGTCTCCACCTCCATGTGTATCACCGGTGCCACCGTCGGTGTCGGTCTCTGCAACGGCAGCCTCAAGGCCGTCAACTGGAAGCGAGTTTTCCTCCTCGTCTTCTCCTGGATCATGACCATCCCCATCGCCGGTCTCATCGGCGGATGTCTCATGGGTCTCGCCCTCAACGCCCCTCACTTCTAAACGTCTCACTCATGATTTCTGATACCTTTGAGAGCTTGACGCTCTATCGTTCTTTTTATTACATGCAACAATCATTTGGGGATTGGGATGAAAATAGAGGATCGGACTGCATAGAATACCGATGACAAAGCTGTTTATAGTACTTTATACCATTAATTGACGAAGATTACTCTCTTCCACGTTACTTATGTCGCTCTCTGACAAGTGATCCCTGTGATCTTGGTCTTGGCCTGTACGGAGTACAAGGACAACATTTAGTTCTTTGCCGCGCTGAATGACTCAAAGGAAAAATGATGCTTTTCGCTGCCTGTACTCTTGCGTCACAAGACTCAGCCACCCACGAAGAGACTGATTTTATATCGCCATGGTCACACGACCAAACATCGCAATACGAGATGAAACAACTGTCGGCATCTTGGGCTATGTCGGTCAAGCCCTGTAATTGGTGACCCTTGGCAGGAACCGTGTTGTAAGCTGAGATCTTGGCAAGCCTTTGACATCCTGGCGTGCGGATGGCGTCTTCTGTACACCCTCACTCACATCAGTACCTTGGCAACATCTTGGCGCATGGACTAATCTTCCTAAAGTCGTATCATGCTCAGCCGTCGAAGCTTCTATGCGTTCTTCCATGACGAGGTCCGTGACGAGTCCCTGCAGTCGCATCCATCATGCGTTCTGTAATCTGGCCGATAGCCAGGCACCGAGCCAATGGTAAATTGAGTACCGCAAGTGCAATGTCGCATGAGGCGGAAATTGTGTAAAGTTACTTTCTTGTCCGTGTCACTGGCGGATATTACCTTCATGCGAGCGGAACAATTCAAGTCCGGCAAGTCTCACGTGACAACCATGAGGCCATCAACGCGAATTGATGCAAGCCTATTTGGTAAATTGATAATGATCGTAAGGTTAATCCGAAGCCGTTAAGCTGAACTGATATTATAAATTAGGCAGAGGAGATCACAAGGTGTGCAGTAATTATTTGAACGACTTTGTATTAGCTATTGATTATTACTTCTATGCTAAGAATGAAGGCATCGGTGTATTATAGAAAACAGAAAACCAGAAACCAGAACGCCAATGTCAAGCTTTTTGAACTGCCTATTGGCACCACATCTGGACAGGGACTGAGACCTGGTCCAAGACATCAAAGTCCATACCCCACTGCTTGAAGCTGACGACGATCATATCGAAGCTCTCAAGCTCCTCCTTGGTCCAGTCCTCATCAGCCAATCGGAGAATCTCGGGAACAGCGGTCTGCTTGACCAGAGAGTCGGCGAAGGTGACGTCCATGGAAAGCTTCTGAAGCTCCTTGGCGAGCTGAAGACCAGGAGAGTTGACAAGATGGTCCTGTCCAGCCTTGAAGCCCATGCCGACAACGAGAATTCGCTTGCTGAGCTCAATACCGGAGTCGCGACGCTTGGCCTTGCTGGTACCACGGAGCTCATCAACGATCTTCTGAGCCTGGGTGGCAGGGCGCTTGTTCATCTTGTCGGCGCAGGCCTCGAGGAGAGGGAACTCGCAGTTAGAGAGGAGGTAGTAGGGGTTGACAGGGATGCAGTGACCGCCAACTCCGAGACTGGGAGTGTAGGGCATGTAACCGAAGGGCTTAGTGGCAGCGGCGCGAGACACCTCGAAAGCATCAATGCCAAGACCCTTGCAAGCGTCGGCCATCTCGTTGGCATAGGCAATACACATCATGCGCTGGCAGTTCTCGTAGAGCTTGCACATCTCAGCAACCTCAGGCTTAGAGACAGGGACGATACTGTCGAAGACGCGGCCATAGAGACGGACAACAGCATCGAGAGATCCAGGGATGACATCATCGAGGCCAGAAACAACCTTTGGGATGGATCGCATGGGAGGCTCAACACGGCCGGGGTCAATGCGCTAGTTCTTGTTAGTATAAGTCATGATGCAATAGTGTAGATGGTTCGGCTTACCTCAGGAGACATTCCGGCGAAGAGACCCTTGGCCTTAGCAATAGGACCAAGAAGCTCGCGAGTGAGACCGACAGAGACAGAACTCTCAATGACAACAGTGCAGCCAGGACGAGCCCACTGCTCAACCCGACGAAGAGCAGAGCGAAGGTAAGACAGGTCAATGGTGCGGTCAGAACGAAGAAGAGTAGGAACAGAGATGAGGAAGTGGGTAGCCTTGCCAAGATCAGACTCGTTGGAAGTGAAAGAGACGTTGGGTCGAGCACTGAACTCTCCCCTAAGGAACTCAAGACGATCTTCAGAGATGTCAAAGCCCATGATCTCGTACTTAGAAGAGAAAGAGTCAACAAGACCAGTGCCAACAAAGCCGACGCCGATCACTGCGACAAGAGGAGTAGCCTCAGTGGGTGCCATGATGGGCTTGGCGGGTGAAGTCTTGGCTGCATGGCTCTGCTTGGTCTTGGTCTTGGTCTGGTGGGGGAGAACCTTGCTGCGAGGAGCAGGTCTCTGGACAAGATTGGCAACGATAGGCATTGTTGATGTAAGAGTGTGTGGATAGTGAGACAGAAGATGTGAAGATGGGAGAGTGAGACAAGGAGGGGAGTGAAGAGTGTTTTCAAAGTACTCTGAAGAGATGATGTGCTGAAGAGATGATTGTGTTGATGAGATGAGTGATGAGAAGTGAATTAGGCTGCTGAAAGCTCTGTTCTTATAGACAGTTAGTTGATACTGAAAACGCTTCTTGATCGAAGTTTTCGCTCCATCATCTCCATACTCAACCAAAAGCAGAAACTTTGAACAGTTTTTCGATGAGAGCTACGAGTTAACCGGTCTAGATTCAGCAGCAATAGGAATAGTCCAACGGACTATCAGTCTCCCAAGTCTCCTAGTCCAAGATGTTGCAACCCTCCCTTCAGAATCTCGCCCCGAGAAGACGCAAAGACTGTCCGAATAAGGAAAGGTAAGATTTTCTTCGATCGATATGAATTGAACTGCAACAGCACAGACATAGCGGCGGCTCCCGCAGCCACTGTGTGGGTTTACGTTCGGAGCAAAAAAAGTGGCGATTAGTCCCGGCCGGCAAAGAGTGCTAGTAACTCCTAGTGCGCAAGCGAGGAATGCAGCACCAAGCGGGAATCCAATCCTATTACATGCCTATGACAGTGGCAATAGCATTCCGGGTCATTATGATATATTACAGTTGATTTTAGAGTGCACGCGGTCGACCTCGTGCTGGGGCATAGGTTGGATCGATCGGGGCACCATGCTTTGTGAGATCCAGTGCACAGACTCGCGCGTGAGCTAACGTCGGATCAATTTGTGCTTATTCCAGTTTAATTGATTCAAAGCAGGGAAATAGCAGGGCCATACCGTAAACAAGTGAGGGGTCATACAGCAGTGACATTCGGGTCTGGGCATCTATTCCCGATTCCCCGTTGATGCGCTGGCTGTGGACCCAGACCCTGAGATAACTCTAATTCGAACCCTCTGCCAAGGTAAATCACCACTTAAACAAAGGCCCTAACAGAAAACAGACCGTTCTCATCGTTTTCTCCTCCATATGGCGCAATTGGGGTAAGCCACTTATCACATACCTGCCTAAACCTGACCTGTCACATAGACTCAACACTGTTTCAACGTGCAGATGCAGGTGCAGTGCATGAGAAACGGGGATCGGCGGGTTTGTTCCTGGGACAAGGCAGTTGTTTTCGGTAGGTCTTGGCTATGTGATCGTCAGGTCTGTCGTATGATGCAGGGTTCAGTTTTTTCATGCCATGTGGTAGCGAAGTGTTCTAGAGTTGATTCAGAGTTTAAGAGAATGCTGCCAAGCAAGACATGTCAGATTTCTCCAACAGAAGGGACCTTTTTGCCCGGGAAGGGGTCTTGGGGGATCTCTCGATTGTATGGATGCAGACTTTTCACGACTATCGTACGTAAGTCGAAATATTGTACAAAGCACGTTTAGTTCCCCGAAGGAGATTTTTTCCGAATCTCATCGGTTAAACATATCCCGGCATTGACGTAGATAAAGCCGTTCACTATCAAATAGCCCCCGGCACGAATCAGAGTTAGACTAGACCATCTGTAGCTAACAAAAAAACGCCATGTCTTTCACTCTGTCTCTGAAATTCTGCGAGGCGTTGCGGGGTGGCACACGGGGCACACGGGACAGAACGCCCTTTCCGGATATCGCAGGAATGCCAGTCTAAACAGCACACTCCACCCATCAACCACCACATGATGAAAGGAGCAATGATCAGCGAAACCAGATTCATCTCGACGTTGATAGAATTGTTCCTGGGTGTTGCTACCTTGAGTATTGATCTGCTTTCAGGTTTTTAGGCAGAAGGAAAAACTTGGGACTTCAGGGAGGGTGTCAAAATTAACTAGTCTAATTGTCCGCCAAGATATACTAAGCTTTCCTAAATCTTTTCGTCCCTTATGATACGGGTCCTAAGTTTTTCTTTTTGCCTCTCCTTGCCCTCTCATACTCTCTCGAGGAAAAACGTGTGGGATGCATGGCAAGGCCGAGGTGGTCGGAAACGGCCCAGGGAACTGGAATTCGACAGGGGCGAAGCCAGGATTTCAATGATGCCAAGGCCCTGTCCCTGTTGTCGTGATGGGGGGACCCTGTCTGGATGATCTTTTTGCCTCGAGTGAGCAGTTGATTTGAAGGCCATGTCTTGAATTCCTCCCCGTTTCTCCTTTCTCTTGTTCAGTTCTCCTCTCTACGCCTTTTTTCCATATCTCTAACATGGCTTCTCCAAGTATACGGCCGAGAAGTGCCATGTACTCCTTTGAGGCCAAGAAGGCTTACTTTGATAACAAGTTTGTCAATGAAAGTCTTCATGCTCCTGGCCGTCCTCCTATGCGGCACATGAGATCATGGCACAACAATTCCTTCTCTTCTACAGCAGAGACTGTTGTTGGCGATGATGATCATGACCGTTACCACCCTCATCACAAGAGGGAAGCCCCTTTCTACACTCTCAATGTCATCTCAGAACAACCCCCAACACCACCTGAAGAGCCTAAGATCCAACAAGACCCTTACTTCTCCCCTCCCACTGAAAACCCCTTCAACCTCAAAGTCTCTCCGTCAAAGGACTCATTCTTCTCTACCATCAGTGAAGAGAGTGTCTGCCCTCTTGAGACAGACCCTGAAAAACCTAGCCCTACCACATCTCTCCCACCAAAAATCGTCTCATCGAAATTTGTTGCACCTGCACCAGTCCATGCAAATGACAGCATTGAGACATGCGGCTACCCCAAGATCGACGACCCTGTCGATCCTGCTCGGATCCTATCGAAAAGGGATCTGCGCAACCAAAGGGTCGCCTTCATGGGAATCATCGTCATTATCAACATCTGCATGGCGATCACTGCCTTCTTTGGCAAGAAGAGCAAGTTGATCTTTATCGTCATCTTGTTCGTCAAGAGCAAGGATTTCCTATCTGCGATCTTGTCGCCTACTGGGATGATGTATCGTGCTATCCATGACAAGTTATACCCACCCAAGCCTGTCCCCCGAAAATGGATCTTGTCTCTCATCCCTGCCTACTCTGAGAGTGAGGAGCAGATCGTCAAGACCATATTCTCTCTTCGGGATAATGGCGTTGAGCCTCACAAGCAAGTCATGGTCGTCATCCTCGATGGCAAGCCTCGAGATGTTCGCTCACACATGACGAGAATGGTCCGCGAGTTCCAACGTCCCTATGTCTCCCTGAGATGGAAGAAGGGTGTTTTGAACGTCCTCGCTGGTTTTATGGAAGATGTCCCTGTTATTGTCATTGAGAAGGTCAAGAACGCTGGCAAGAAGGATTCTCTCATACTGTGTCACGATCTCTTCAACTTTCCTCGTGAGAATTCTCCTCTTTACACGAAACTTCTACGAAAGGAGATGTGGGACGAGATTCTCCCTGAGTTGACAAAGGGTGAAGACTTCAAAGGCTTTGATATGGTTTTCTGCACTGATGCCGACTCTACTATCTACAAGGGTGCTGTCGCTCTTCTGGCTAATGCTCTTGCTCGTGATGACAAGGCTATTGCTGCTTGTGGACTTGTCCTGGTTGAGCTTGAACCTGGATATGAATGGTCTTTTTGGAATCTCTATCAACAATTCCAGGTATGTTCCCCACCTATTCAACTACAAACCTGTCTAACATTCTAACGTTACAGTACACGTTTGGCCAGTATGTCAGACGGCGAGCCGAAGGGTTCATTGGCAAAGTTACTTGTTTACCTGGTTGCATCACCATGATCGCAGTGCGACCAGAAATGGCCGGTGCTATTCGGAAATACGCCGAACCCGTTACCGGTGAACTAGTCATTAACCACCAAGTACAGTACCTTGTATGTGGAACCCCTAATTCTCCTAGCCCTCCCTAACTTTCTTTCTCTCCCACTTCCCGTGACCTCCCCACAAGGCTAACCTAATTCTCTAGGGCACTGACAGGCGACTCACTTACTCAATGTTGTCTCAGGGCGAACATCTTCGCACACTATTCGTCCCTGATGCCGTCAGCGAAACAGTTGCTCCCCAGTCACTGTTCCACTACCTAAGCCAAAGGCGTCGATGGGGCTCCAATGCCTACTTCAACAATTACTTCTATTTGGCTGGCGAGAAGATGATCACCATCACTCGCATTGCTGCCTCTGTTGAAGTCATACGTCTGAGCTTGGTGTACTACCGAATTCTCAACACTGCCTTGTTCATCGCAAGCTGTGTTCGTCATGTCTCTGCTATCAAGCTTGTTCCTATGTTGGTCGTTGGCCAATTACCCTCTTTGTGGTTCTTCTGTTCTATCCTCATTGAACCTGAGCTACGAAAACGAGGACACAAACTTGCGATTGGATACCTGATCAACAAGTGTGTATCACCAATCATGAGTGTCATCATCTTCACAAAAGTTGCCACCAATTTGGGAAGTCAAGTCTGGGGTGTATCTGGAGTCACGGCATCTTCTGGTCCCGTTCCTCCTCAAGTGGAGATTACAGAAGAAGAGGCGAAACTGTTTGACGTTGATGATTTATCTGTGGCCGAAAAGGGAGAAGCGCCTCTGTTGTTGCAAAACCTGTTAGATGATGAGGCAATAGCCAAGCCAGAGCGTTGTCGCCTCAAAGATGAGCGAGGGGATGTAGAATGCTAGTCTATAGATTACTAGCGATAGACGACTAGACCTGAAAGTTAATTAGCATAATATTTAATGAGAATCATGAATCAATCAAACTCAATCGGTCATGATAGTGCTCGATGCAACCGTTGTTCGCCTTTAGATATATGTCATGACTCCATACAGTGTCTACAAAAACCTCGGTAGAAGCTTGGTCATCGTTGAATATTCCGAATACAGAAGCCCAGTTCCCTTGGCAACCTTTCTAAAACCGTTGATTCACTCAACTCAATTCCTAGTAGTGTTGGGGGTTGCGTGGCCAGAGTTGGCCGAGATCCCACGTTTGCGGTTCGCCGCATGTCTCACTATCCGCGTAACCCCATCACACAACGGCGATTGTCACTAACCGTTGGCTTACCATGAATCAGAGATTTTCTTTATCAAATCAATCTCCGTCTTCAAGACAGGGTGACATCACCGCTGCAGCCCGTCCCGCAATACAAAGGTCGCCTCCCGAAGCCATATCCGGGCGCCATGCATTCCAGTCATGACACTAACGCAGGACCAAGTGAGACCCCTCACATAAGCGTAGGATTATCTCCGTAGTGTCTGATTTGCTAAAATTCCGATGGCGATTCAGTTAAATCAACCCAATCGGTCTCTCCGCTAGATAGATCTCGTCGATATAGCAGATCCAGCATCTTACTTTTTTCACACTTTCAGGCAGCATAAACACTGAACCTATGACTGAATACGTACTTTCAATAATGATGCAATTTTTGATATACTTTTTCCACCGGTAAACTAACCAACGAGTGATGACGATCATGCTTGACTGTTAAAGTTAATCAGTGGGTTCTAGATGTCACTCTTCATTCCAGCCACGCTTTGCCGAATGCTGTCCCGTGCCTTTTGACGGTTTATATAACCCCCCGCTCCGACATAAGCAGCAGCCCTGCTACTCCCCCACCTGCATTATTACCCTTTTTGGAATTTCCCCAATGCCTCTTCCTCGACAGTGTTTCTCCCGCTGGACTATTATCTCCGTCGTTGCCATTTTTATCATCATCACTGTCACCGTCACGTGTGCTACCTACTTCACGCTGGCTAAGAAAAAGCATCATGCGTTTGATTGGACAAAAGTCATGAGTTCTCGTGGGGATGTGATCCCTGACTTTAGCTTTGCTGGGTATCACAACTCTGCTATCATACTGCCCAGCATCACCGCCCCCAATATCACTGTGTCTTTTAATAATAGCGTTGATGTGAGACCTGCGATACAGGCTGCTATTGATAGTATTGCTTCTTCGGGCGGTGGCTCTGTTATCCTGCCTGCTGGTAAATGGACTATGACTGCGGGCCTGAACCTCTCCAGCAATGTTGTCGTTACCGGGTCTGCTGGGGGTAAGACCGTCCTGTCACTGAGCGAGAAACCATCTGTGCCTGTTTTCACCCTTGGTTCTAGCAATACTGCCAAGCCCAAGTATAGGTTCAGGTCAAACATCACCAATGACTATGTTCCCATTGGCTCGTCTTCAGTTGAAGTCGTTGACAGCAGCGGTTTTGCGGTGGACCAACTAGTCTATGTCGCTAGAATAGCCACAGAGTCTTGGATCGCGGCCAACGGCATGAATAACCTGGTGCGAAACGATGCATCCCAAACGTGGATACCGGTATGTAGTGGTCCCTCCTTGTAACTGTGTACTTGCTGACCCTTCATAGGAGAACAAAAGATTTATGACGCCAAATCAGATCAGTGGTGTCTATGGCAATAATATCACCCTCAAGATACCCTTGACAGACAATATTGATCTGGACTATCTACAACCAGAGCTCATTGTCTATACCCCTCCTGAAACCAACAGTGAGATGGGTATTCGGGACCTCTCTATTGAGGTACCTGACACTTGCTCTGGGGCCTCTCTCAGTGATAAGACGTGCAACTCTGCTGCCGTCCGCTTCCCATCCTGGACAGTTGATAGCTGGGCTAGCGGTCTCACTCTCAAAGGCTTCAACAAGTTCTTCCAGATTGACCAAGATGCCTCTCGCATCACCATCCAGAACACTACCATGAACCGAGATAAGGATATCTCAGGGAGTGCCCTCCCCTTTGACATCCTGATCCAAGGCTCACAAGTTCTCGTTCAAGACTGTGAGCAAGTTGGTATCTCGTCTGCGCGATGCTTCTCCATTGCCACGGGATCATTGACACCTGGCCCCAATGCTGTTCTTCGTCACAAGACCCAGTCTAATTCTCAGACTATATACCCTCATCAGAGATGGGCTCAGGGTTTGTTGGTAGAAGATACTTCAGTAGCGACGTACTTCGTGAACCGCAACATCAAAGGTTCAGGGCAAGGTTGGTCCATCAATGGTGGTGTTGGCTGGAACATAGACGGATATTGTGAGTTTGAGTCTCCGCCTACTGGCATCAATTGGTGCATTGGGTGCGGTGAAAACGGTAACGAGCCAAAGGGCAATGCTACCTTGCTGGAGACAGGGCAGCGAGTTGAACCACAGAGTCTGTTCCAGGCACAGCTACAGATTCGTGGTGTCTATAGGTATGGTGGGGAGGAAAGCTAAAATAATTTCTGCGGTGGTAATGGAATCGGAGGAGTTTATTCGGACGCAGGCGAAAAGGGCGATCTCTATCACCTAACATAATTTAGAGCCAGAGTCAATTAACTATGTATAATACGTTGTATAAGTTTAGAATAATCAGGACAGTTTGATTGCGTGGCATGATGTTCAACTGTCAACCGGCTCATTACTAAAGACTTTTCACCTAGACACAATAACATAGTTAAGCATTGAGTGTTGTCATTAATAGTAACTATTTACTCTTGGTATCATCAACGTTAAATAATCAACCCCATCCATCACCAATATCATACTGATCATCTAAGCGTGAGAGACTTGGACCTGATCCTTGGGATCAGTCATGGCCTGCTCAACAAAGACCTTGTGCCAATGTCCAGTGAGAAGGAGATGGGTAGTCTCCTTAACACCAGCCCAGTTCTCCCTAACAATATCCATAGTAGGTCGAGAGAAGACAACATCAATCTCTTCCAGAGTTTTGTTCTTGGTCTCGGGCATGAAGAAGATCTGGTAGATCTCACCAATGAACGCAATACCACCGTAGAAGCCCAGAGCAAGGCCGGTTCTGCCCATGGCATTCTGCATGGCAGTGAAGTTGTAGGTGACGACGAAAGAGGCGAGGAAGAGAAGAGCATCAGATGTAGTCATTCCGTAACTTCGAAGGTAGGTGGGGTAGACCTCGGAGGGAACAACCCAAGTCAGACAAGCGTAGGAACCGAAGAAGCCCATGTAAATGATGAGGCCGGAGAGGTAAAGACCCTCAACAGTCTGCAGCTGGGTCTTGACGTCGAACTGATAACTGACACCAATCAGGACCAGTCCAATAAAGAATCCAGGCAACATGGTGATGGCCCAGAAGCGTCGACCGAACCTCTCCATGAGGAAGATGGCGGGAATGGTGCCGAGGAGAAGAGAGCCACCACCAACAAGGGACATGTAGTTGGATTCCTTCTTGTCGAAGCCAATCTGGTTCATGAGAACAGACATGTAGTACATGATAGCGTTTACACCAGTAAGCTGACCGAGGAGAATCATGATGTTGGCGTAGACAAGAGCGCGACGAGCACGGGGCTCAGTAAAGAAGTCCATCCAAGGGAAGCGATGGTTCTTGGCACCCTCAGCGACAGCATTCTCCTCCGAAATGACAGAAGCACTCATGACGTAGAACTCCTCACGAGACTCACGGTCCTCGATACCTCGAATGCGCTTCCAGACCTTGTATGCATCAAGATGGCGCTTCTGGTGGATGAGGAAACGGGGCGACTCGGGGAGGAAGAGCATGCCGAAGAACATGATGGTCGAGAAGAGGAGAGATGATCCGAGAATATAGCGCCAGTTGCCGGGGACGTTGAGGAAGATGGCGCCGACAGCGTAGCCGAGGACTTCACCGAGGGCGATGTTGAATTGGTACAGAGAGACGAGGTTACCACGGATTCGGCGCTCGACGGTCTCGGCGACATAGACGGGGACAGTACCACCTTCAAGACCGACTCCGAGACCGAGAATGACACGCGATGAGACAATCATACCTAAATAGTCAGCACGGTGATGATGATGGCGCAAAGGCGGACGACTTACCAAAGTTAATTGAACCAGCTTCCAAAGCAGCACCGATAGTGTAAAGAATAATAGAGATGATAATAGCGCCCTTTCGACCAAAGTACTCGTTCGCAGGCGACAAAAGCAGCGCACCACCAACAGCACCAAGCGGCATACCAGAGTTGACAAGACTGTTCTCATGCTCAGTCAGACCGAGATCATCAGGCAGGAACAAATTCGCGCCGCTGATGAGAGACTGGTCAAGACCGGAGAGCAGACCACCCATGGATGCGAAGGCTACCAGGAGCCAGGTGAAGTGCTTGGGGTTGGCGAACTGGACCTGGAAGAAGCCCTTCTTCAGACCGCCGGACTCATCGAGCTGGCGCTCCATGTCGTCAATGAGCTCGTCGATCTCACGACCGCCATGACGGGCTACTTCGAGGGCTTCGAACTCTGCTTTTTCGTGGCCCATGGCTTTCTGGATCTCATCCTTCTCACGGTCGACCGTGGTGGTCGAGTTCTGTCGACTCTTGCCCATGGTGAAGAGATAATAATTGTATAATGAGTAATGGAGAGGAAAGGTTGTCAGTGACACCTGTAGGTAGGCTGGTGGGAAGAATTACTTGTCGCGGCAAACCCCAGGTTTTTATATGCAATCCACATTTCCGCAACTCTGGAGAGACTTTATGCTCGTAGTCTGTTTCGCCATGGGGCACCGCAAAATGCAACGGCACAAAGTTATGGGGAATATGCGGAGCGTGGCCCATGACGGTAGCACCGAACAATTCGCCGCTGGTTCTCCATCAGAAGATGCCGTCTGAGCCGATCGATTATATGAGGTGGATCCAGCTCACCATAACGCGTACGGAGTAGTCTGTATCGATAACGCAGGCGACGTAGGATCGGGAAACATTTAGGACGGGATCACCGCGCGATTATCACCAGTGACATGATGCTTACTCGGACGATCCTCTTCTGCTACAGGCTCATCGAACCATCCATCATTGCCGAGATGCCTTATAAGGGTCGCATTGTAATGTGTCGGTCCGGTGGGTAGGCCAATGAGTCGCGTGGGCGGTCACATTGGGTGCAAGTCCCGGGAGCGATCGACGTGAGACTAACTGCGGATGAACGATGTTCCTTTTCTAGAAATGTTCTACAGCAAGCCTTTTACGTCACGGGAGCGGTTGACGGTCGCCCTGTTTCTCTCCACCAGCCATTTCGTAATGGAGGTCCTACTACGGAGTATGGGAGAGGCCAACGATAGCACGGTAGCGTGAAGAGGCTGGAACAAATCCTCCTAGCGTGGCATGACCATGACCTTTCTGCCAAAGTGTTACGAGATGCATATAGTTGGAAATATAAGGCATAAGGCGATGCCAAGTCAAAGGCACTGCTATTCCCATGCCAAGATGGGATCTCGTGGTAGACTAGACTGATTGAATGAAAGCGGCCGCTGAAGCGAGCACTAGAGCGTTTGCGATCTCGCCATGATTCAGCCGCATCTCTTGGCTGTCAATCAGTAGTAACATGACGATGCCTCACTGTGAGAAAGCTACCCTAAGCCTAACCAACAAATCTCATGTTTGGCTTCAATTGACAGCTTACGAATCATCGCAATGTAACACAACTAATGTCAATTACACTTTTATTTCTTCGATCTAGACCTCTTGTCGTGAGATATTATGATTTGCTACCGGAGAATCGGCATCATTGCAACAGCAGTCGCGTAAAATACCGCGCCCAACGTCCCCCGACCAATTGCACCACAAACCCACAAATCAACCTTAACACTTCCCCATGGCGAACGTACATGCGGAGATGTATGTACATTCTCACCACGCTCTGTCTCCAATGTCCAGGGTAAGAACCTTGGATAACCGCCTCTGCTCGTTTCGACTGTCGGCCCGTTGCCTCAAGCAGATGACTCCAAAAAACCCCACCATCTCCAACACGACGGAAAGAAACGGACCTAGATACAACTTGTTCGCGTGGTAGACAACGCGATTTTTGGGTAGAACGAGGATATCACGGGGGCGCTATGACCCCCGCGATTCTGGGTAAAGGGCCGAATTCCTCCACAGAAGAATTCAACCCCAATTAGACTCCCCCAATTTTTGTCATCGCAGGGATTATCAGGCAGACGTTTTACAGGAACTCAAAGTGGTGATCACTTTTTTGGAGCAGAGAAATCGAGTCATGAGCTCTTGCGGATCCGCGTGAAATACCTGCTTGGGCAGTGAAGAGTTGGGGTTTATACCGCTTTGGGAATTAACGAGTCTCCACTTGTAATCAAACCAGAAAAACAGCAGTGATTTCCTGTTCCACGGTGGAAGAATGAAACGGTCCCAGAGAGAAAAATCTCAGTCAATAGTGGGGTCCTGTACGACACTGGAAAACTCTTCCGATCCAGGAACTGACATCTTGAGGTCATCGTGAGCCTGCGGCGCAAGCAGAGCCTCAAACTCCCGGCTGCTAACCCCAACCCACGAACACGAATTTAGCCATTTCTCATCATCCCGTCCGCCACCAAAATCTCATCTCCCTCAGCCCTACCGGCTGTGCCGTGCGTTTTTCTTGGCTGAACTAAGCCCTCTTGGCTCTCTCCCTCGTATCCTTGACCCCAACGCCCATCACAAACGCGATTCTGAGAACGGTACAAATACCCGTGACCACAATACTGAACCAATCCTCCCAGCGCCAATCTGCAATGGCTAAGTTGCCAGAGACGCGCATGCCGATGTATATAGCCGTGAGCATGGTAAAGTCAGCTGGTAAGATAGCTGCCTGCACTGTCTTCCAGATGAAGATGTCGTGCGTGTAGCGGAGGAGTACGACGAGGATGATTAGGTATGACGTGCCCATGCCGCCGATCTGGTAGATGAAACAGCGGAAGTGGTCGGTTGGTGGGTAATTTGTGAAGAATGCCTGCATGGCGAGATCGTGGTCGATAAAGTTGACGTACATCCCGATGAGAGTTAGGATGGGGTCGACCCAGAAGAACCAGAGGCTGTAGATCGGGTGGATTTTATCCGTGATTGCCATTTTGATGATTCTTAGATAATGCGACAAGTATTTTGAAGAATTAGCATCATTATAGTGACTGGTCTTTCAAGGTTTTTATAGTCATCGAGAAAGATGTCAGCAGTGTCAGCGCAGTAAGCTTATCCTCAACCCCGCGTCAGCATCACCGGGAATGGCAATCATTGGCTTCCGTTTATATGATAAACCTGTTAATTGGCAGAGGAGAGCGTAGTTGCTTACATGCCATGACTGTCTGGGCTTGGTAATTGCCGGAATTCACGGGAGGTCGCTGAATAAGATTTGGGGGAATCAGAGAGTGTTGGGGAAAGATACCAAACTAACAGATGTCAGTGCGTTTATTGCACAATTATGTTAAGACGATAACTCAATCAATCCAACCAAGTCCAGTTCGACGGCTAGGCGAGGAAAGACAACTCGGGACCTTGATCCTAAATGACAGAAATGCTTAGGTGACTTATTATTAGTCTAGGATACCTTTTACCAAGTTTACCTATCAATCAATCAATATCAAGATCTGATATTTTCTTCATTCCCAAGGAATGGGTACCCTTTCCATCCTAGACACGCGCTGGGACCAAAGCGACATCTGGGCACATATGATCTCTATTTTCGCATTTATCCTATTTATTTATTTCTATGAAATCCGTGATTTTACCTGGCGATTCTATAAAGCGTTAGATTTGGCCAGCAGCATGACGCTCATATGAGGCATCGCGTAATATAATTTCAGGCTACGAGTCAAACCTCGATGAGCTGACTCTAATTTCCGTCTTCCGCATGATTCCCTTACTGCTCGAATTATCGTCGTCCGTCTCATGTTCTCGAGCTCGCGACGGAACACACTGGGCGGAGGCGTGAAATGTTTCTTTTCGACCATTGATTGAATCCAGCCTGATGCCCTGACCAGAATTCTGAAGGATGTTCTCGCTCTGCAACAATTAGCAACCAATGTGTAAGATAGTATATTTGGGAACCCACTTCGCCTGTGTACTGATAGTTGGCCTCGTTGGAGGAGCCGTAATAGAAGTTGAACAGTTTTCGCAGCGGGGGTAGAGAACATGCGATGATGCCGAGGCAGCATTCGACGTTGGAGGTGATACTGACGACGCCGAGATGATCTAGATAGCCAAGTTAGGAAGTGCACTTATAGATCCAAGGAAGGGCTCAAGGTGGTCAAACATACATGCAATGTCATTCGGATATTTCACCGTGTCAAAGTATTTTATGTACGGCATCCGAATACATGTCGCAATACTCGCCGAAACACCGAGACCGAGGATAGCGATGACGGATATCTTTCTGCGCCGAGACATTTGGAGTCCAGCTACGATAAAGAACGGAATAATTGCGCATGCCCAGTCGGTCGCCATTTGGATGGCCGAAACGATATAGCTCACGGTCTGGAAGCTGATAACCTTCTGACACGTTCCTCTGGCACTTCCGTTAGCTAATGAAATATTGACGGTAGCTCAAGACATTGTAAACTCACAAAGCTGGGTTCCAGGTCGCATTGAAAGGCTTGCAATTGGCAAACACGAACGTCAACGCCAGAACGGTAACAAGGACCATGATCGACATGTTGACGTATATAGGAAAAACAACCCGCTTCCGACGATCGAGGCGTATACACGTAAAGCCGATAGCGCACTTAATAACAGTCGATGAAGTTAAGTATAAAAGCTCCCAGTAAGTTTGGTACTCCACGGCGCGGATAAGGTACATCTGGTTCGGAATATTCACATCGCGAGAACCGATTCCATAGCGCGCTGCAAGAATAGCGAAGACGACGGTCGGTATTAAGAGTATCTTTGCTAATGTTAGCCAATCTATTAGTTACATCAAAAGAGAAGGTGGCTCACTGTCGCAAGAACGGCTAGGTAATCTTCATACCCAAGAAGTCGAGGCGATACACCAGATAAACCCGCGCGCACATAGATCCTGAGACAAACGACGACAACGCTTATAACACCAAAGGCGATAGCGAAGCCTTGAACAGCTGGTCCAAGATTTTTCGGTGTTAGAGGTTCGAGGGCGTCAGCGAGAGCTTGGATTTGCTCTCCTGTCATGGAAGCCGCCATCTTTGAAGTCGTCAAATAACGAGATGCGAGAATTGAATGTAGCCCACGCCGTCTATTTGAAGGGGCGGGATCTCTTTATTTCCCTGCATGATAGATCTGGTCTAACCCTGGCAGCGGCTTTGCCCGCAAGGTGTCGATTCCTCCATGGCTGCTGGTCGTAAGCCCCCAAGAGGAGACAAGAAAACTTAGGGCATCTAATCCAAGCGACAAAAAGACTTGGACAAACCTGGCCTAAATTAACGGGTCGTTGGGCCAGTTTGTTTTTGGCATTCTAGAAGATTTCTTGCGTCCCTCAGGGCGCCCCTTGTCTAGGTTGCTCCTGGATCTTGCACACGATCGGTTTTACCTCGCTAGTCTCGATCTGTTTTTAGCTGTTAGGGGTCTGGTATGGCCAAGACACTAGTGTCGTTTTGTTTCGTGTGCGCGGGGTTCTGATTGGAGTGATTTATCCGATGGGAGGGGGGCAAGAAGCAAGTTCTTGCTATTAAATTACTAACTACCTTGAAGAAGCCGGGTAGTAATGCTGTTATCCTTTGTCCCAAAAATATTATACGAGAAGAGTCATAAGTCTTTGGTATGTTGGCATCCATGCCACGCAAGTCTTCACCCGTCAGTCAGAAACAAGACAATAATGTCCCTACAACTTCACATTTTCCGTGTTTCCTTTCTTTTTATGAAGCAGAAGGCCACATGAGGTTGTATGTAGTCCGTACCCAGGCAAGGAATGTCTGATCTGAACAACACGTCGTCTACTTCTGGTGGTAAGGGGGAAGAGACGACAACTGGAGACTGTGTTGGTCCCCTGCTCCGGGGAAACTATTCACCTGCTCCTCAACGTTGCGCTACGACTTCATATCCAATGCCACCAGCGTAAATCGGAAATAGAGTTCAAGCTACTGCAAAAGCCAAGGAAGAACACGACAAGAGAATCCAGGGACAAGACTCGTAAGCGAATAAACACTCGAGCAATTACCGTATAAACTCATGAAATTGAGTAGCGCCCGTAGATACCACACTAGTCAAAGCCACTATGCTTATTTGGCCAATGATGCTAAATAGTAAGATATTAGATCTCTATTTAGCTCGCAGCCGATTAGAAGATCTGAATCTAGCCGATTTGACCCACCGGCGCTACTCAATTTCATGAGTTTGTACGGTACCTCAGTTCCCAGTCAAATACTTTGTACTCCGTAGGAATGTCCGAGTTGGGAGAGAAGAGCTCATTCATGTAGACTAGACCAATGCCGAAGAAAATAACACAGAATTGCTGCTGTTCTGCAGGGCAAGATACTTCAGGGTCGAATGCATGATATTTTGCTGAAAAATTCTTCGTGTTTCATTTGCGTAGGCCCTGGCTTGAGTGTCCACCTATAGCGCAACGCCGCAAAGGAACGTTTTTACGACCAGAGGAGATGCAGAAACGACCCCTGGGGACTCCTCAATGATGTTGGTGACCTGTCAGTTTTCCGATCACGCTGTAGCCGCCAGTCACCGCCCTCACCCAATTCCTACTTCTCTCTCCTCCTCCTCGGCATTTACTTTTTCCTCTCGCTACAAATACCCATTGTCGCGTTCACAATGGGACCTATTCTCGCATTCATAGCCATTCTGGGCTTGTATCTTGTCGGCAATGCAGTTTATTATGTCACGCTGCATCCGCTAGCGAACATCCCCGGCCCAAAGATCTGCGGGATCACCCGCATCCCTTACTGGTTGGCTTCGCTCAAGGGCGAGGATGTCAAGTGGATGAAGGGTCTGCACGATCGGTATGGACCGGTTGTGCGCTTTGGCCCGACGGATGTGAGCTATACGGCTGGCGAAGCTTGGAATGATATCCATGGACCTAAAGTTACGGAGAAGGCGCAGGAGTTTTCTGTGCAGCCTGTGAACGGTGAGAATTGATGTAACCTTCCATGATAGGAACTATGCTTATACAGTGACTCTTGCTAGGCGTTCCTAGCATGCTTACGACTGATACTGAGAACCATACTCGCGTGCGACGTCTGTTTTCACCGGCCTTCTCAGACCGCGCTTTGAAACAACAAGAACCTCTGTTTAAGAAGTACTCAGATCTTCTCATGTATAAAATCTCCGAAGTTGGAAACGACGGTGCTAAACCAGTTGAGATGACACAACTACTCAACTTCACAACCTTTGACGTGATGGCCGAGCTCTGCTTCGGACACCCTCTCAATCTCCTAGCACAGAACGAATACAGCCCTTGGGTGAAATCTATCTTTGAGTCGCTCAAGATGCTGCCTATTGCCTCTATGATCAACTACTACCCGATTCTCAACGCCATATTCACTCGGTTTGAGCCAAAGTCAGTGACACAACAGCGCGTCACGCATTGCAAACACTCAGAAGATCGTGTTAATCATCGTTTGGAGAATGGTTCTGATCAGCCTGATGTTTGGAACTTGGTCATGTCGGCGAAGGAGGGCAAGGGACTTACACTTGAAGAGATGCACTCTAATGCGGAACTGTTCATGCTTGCTGGATCTGAGACAACGGGTATGTATTAGAAGTGGACTTCTGATAGACATACACGATGATGACTGACATGATCAAACTTCGTAGCTACACTGCTGAGCGGTTGCCTTTATAACTTGCTTACGTACCCTGAGAAGATGAAGACACTACTCGAAGAGATTCGCGGGAAGTTCACGAATACCGAAGAGCTTACTTTCGAACGCCTTGCGGAACTCAAGTACATGAATGCCTGTCTCAAGGAAGCTCTTCGCGTCTACCCCCCAGTCCCCATCGGAAGTCCCCGCGTCGTCCAACCAGGTGGCCAACAAATCCTGGGCAAGTATATCCCACCAGAGACACGCGTATCAGTCCACCATTACTCCACCTACCACTCTGAGTCAAACTTCAAAGACGCCGAAACCTTTGTCCCCGAGAGATGGCTCAAGACAGACTCAAAGTACGCTGGAGATATGTGGGAAGCTCACCAACCCTTTGGGTTTGGACCTCGGAAATGTCTTGGGCAGAACATGGCTATGCATGAGATGAGGCTCATTTTGGCGACGCTGTTGTTCAAATATGATCTTGAGTTGTGTGAGGAGAGTCAGAATTGGGCGGATCAGAAGTCTTTTGCGTTGTGGATCAAGACTCCGTTGATGATACGGGCAAAGCCTGTTGCTACGCATACCAGGCTTAATATCTAAGCATTGCTTGAGGGAATAAATCAAGAATTAGAAGCTCTTCCGCTGTAGTGCTTCCCCTCGATTGGTTCTGTGATTCCCTGTTCCTCAACTCCGAACGCGAGATGACCAATCTCACCATCTGCATTTGTCGTCGGTACCTCTCCCCATCTCAATTTCATTGTCGCCATCAGATCCAATGGGCCGCCTACGCTTTCCGATGTCTCCAATAGAGGAGCAGTGACCGCGGCAGCCTTTCCGATTGCGTGGCTCGAACTGATGGGAATACAGTGGCAAGCGGCAGAGATAACCTTGGAGTTGCTTCCTCCTAAAACCATCTGACCCGGTAAATTGCGCTTTGCCAGGATCATCGGACTTAGCGCAATTACCAGTGATATCGAGAAACCGATCAAAATAGCCACGGATGAGAATTGGAGCCCGCGATCCACTTCCGCGATCGCATAAGGTATCATGGGGTCATAAACTTCAGATAACCATCAGTACGTTCTTCCAACAACATATCGTCATTTTTCTGGACAGCATGAAACCACTTACATTCGTAGTTACTCAAATAAAAGCAGTTCGAATAAACCCAGTGCAGTATACTGCTAATTGCAAGAAGTGGAATGGACCAGCGGTAAGGGAGTTGCAGTCGATACGTTGACCGTTGGCCACCGCTAGGGTTCGTCACTCTCAAAGACTTGAAGTCAATCCCATAGCCAGCCCATTCCAACTCGGCAAGCATTCGAGTTATCAACCCATTCAACGTCATGTAGCATAGGGATAACAGGAGCTGCGGTGTATTCGATATCATGGTAAGGCTAAGCAGTGATGCTGACTGCAGCCCAGAATCGTTGACGTCGGCGTTTTTCTGATGATGGGCGAATCTCGACTCTCGCCTACATATCGAAGTGTTAGCTTTTTGACGTGAGAGTCAGTGATGACTTACAAAGACTGCGTTTGCAGCGCAGGCGCAAGAAGTAGTCCACTGAGAACCAATAGACTTCCGATAAGCATGTAAGAAAGGATCCAAACACCCGGATTTACTGCATTCCCAGCGACCGTCTGTTTCTTCTTCCACGCTCTTGAAGTACCGAGTGCCCTATCTGGATCAAGCTTCATATGCAGGTCTTCAGTATCGAGAGTGCACATCCCCTTTGTGCAACTATCCGGATTGGCAATAAACGAAGAAATTGCGTCCCCGACAGTCATTAGAGGATCTTCAGTACTCCAAGATCTGACCTTCAAGGTATAAGCACACAACAGGCACTTAGTGATACACATGACGCAGACAATAAGAAGAAGAGGATTTGCAATACTGAGCCGACAGGGAGCATCAAATCTTTCAGAGAGGCAGTAGTCAACCTTCATCGTTTGAAACGCGGGCTTGTACTTTGTTTCGTTCATGTGAATAACTCCAGTGTCTGGATCGAGTTGCATATAGTAACCAGGTACCGTATTATTATCCGTAGAATTTGTTATGAGCCCGCGCGAATTTCGCAACCGAAGATACTGGCCTGCGAACCAGAGGGAATTTGGTGCATCAAAGTCATACCAGCCATTATTCACTTTGACGACATTGGCTCGAGTCCACTGAGAGCTAGGCGTGCTATTCTGATTGCTCATGACCATAACGACATGCCGGTGATTTAGCATGAGGACTTCAAGATCATTATAGCGTCGCATACAATCTTGGAATTCTAAGCGTTCCCAGGAGTCTTCGTTTAGAGAACTCTTGATACTCCTGATAGTTCTGTTGGGGGTACTCTCGCCGTCCACAAGATATGTATAGTTGGAGGTTGTCGTCACAGACGGAAGAGTAAATCTTGCACCGTCCAGAAAATCCTCAGAGACCATGATGGCCAAAAATCCATTCGTAGCCTTTGACTTCAGAACAGAACCGTTGAAGACCAAGTGTAGAGGAATACTAGTAAGCGAGAAGAGCGCCCAAAGAAAAATCCGACGCTTCGAAATAAAGCGAAAGTTGTGAAGAGAGTGAACGCCAATTTCTACCCAGCGCTTTGAAGCATGGGCGCGATCAACATCTTGTCTTGTTGGAGCGACGAGGACTTGCATGAAGAAATTGGAAGAGCCAAGGACGCCTGTTCCGATGATGTTGATGGCTAGATGGATCCAGAGATTTGCACGGGAGATTTTATCGCATGAATCGCTAAGAATTGCTGTTTCTCCAAGGATATATGCGTCGCCGCCGTTGACTACATGAAGGGATAAGATGAGTGCTGTGACTAGGAAGATTGTGAGGATTGAAGCGAGAATGGTAAGATAAAGGGCTGTCTTTCTCCAGCCAGAGAGCTTCTTCATGGCATCCATTGAGTTTCTTCAGTTTGCATGTCGGATTCACCAAAGAACAAAAGAAGCATGAAATAATGAGAATATATAAATAAACAAGGGCAAAACAACGACGAAGAAAAGGGAGATGTTCCAAAGTCAGTTATGAGTTGGTATCGCCAGATTCGGATTTTGGTGGCGTTCCAGCTGAGCCTCTAGTCCGCCAGACTCAGCGTCGTGACCCAATAGCAATGGGCGATTTTCGCCATTATACCTGAGGTCGACGACAGCGTCCAATTACATAGAGTCATTCTGAATCGGTTATAAATGCCAAGTTACAAGGCAGACTCGAGCGCCAAAACATCACGAAGTACATGCACATGTCTTGCTTAGTCTACCTGATTGACATTTTACTCAATGCGAACAACTGCAGTGGAAATGACTGATTAAGCCCAAAGCTGGGAGTAAGATGTTTAGTAATGATGCTACTAATCCTGAAACCGCTGGCGACAACCAACGAAGCCATGCCGATGGTCACAAGCTGTATCCATTGATAGACCATAGTGGCGACTTCATTGCGCTCATAGTCTCCGGACCTAGATGACTATATTTTCAAAGCCGACTGGTGTACTTCGATTAGATAAAGATGGTTCCGGAAGATTGCTCGCAAGATACTTATCTTGATGTGACTGATAGGCTCAGCTCCTCTCGGCAGTAATGACAGTTTTCCGATCACGTGGAGGAGACATCCCGAGTCTTGTCCGGCGGCTACGCTAACCCCAGAATCCTGAGAGTTAATTCGGCCGGCATTTAATGTCAACAAAGAAACAGGAAGAGAATAATCAGTAGGTATTGCAGAAATAGAGATAGTATTCAGATGCAACGCAATTCATAGTGAACTCTTCTTCCGCGCCATACCGGTAGAAATGGAAGAATAATTGCAGCTGGGAGTCAACATCAAATTCACCTCCGCGCCGAAGTGGAGACCGGGAGTCCATCCGTTCCCCACAAAACATCCCCAGCATCGGGGCAGTTACCGAAGTGTCTTACACGTTGAACTCTCAAGGTATAAAATGCCCGTCCTTATCTTTCCGTATCTCCCCTTCCAGCTCCATACTCTTCATACCCCATAAACCGCCAAAATGTCTAAACTCGTTCCTCTCACCGTCATCAAGGGCGCTGGCCACGAATTCATCCCTCTGCCCCAAGGCGAGAACGCCACTGTCGCTGACTTCCATACCATCCGCACAAAGACCGATGCCCCCGCTCACATCACTTCCGGCTTCTACAAGATCGAGGCTGGTCCTGCTCGTCCTGCGCACTATGACTTTGAGGAGAGCAAGTATGTCTTGAGCGGTCAGATTGATGTCTTGGTATGTTCCCTGTCGAACTCTTCGTGAAGTGAAACTAACGGTTTGTAGGATGAGGCTACTGGTATCACTCACCATCTGGTTCCCGGCGACTTTGCTTTCTTCCACGTTGGCTCCAAGGTCAAGGTCAGTACTCATTCGCCTTCCTCGCTCCCTGAGACATAAGTGTTGACGCATATGTAGTTCTCTACCCAATCCCAGGGCTTTGCTTTCTACGCTGTCACTCGACCTGTTCGCGCCCCTCACCCCAACCTGAAGGGTCGTGAGGAGGACACCAAGTCCCGTCTGTAAGATGTTTGAAAAGGATAATGGAAAAAGAGTTTACGACAAACGTCTAGTATGATAAAATAGACGATAATAGAGTTTATTTCCCACCGTTACTGACACCTTCGATTGACGCCACTGTTGATCTTTGACGATGAATCTAACCAACGACCATCCCGTGACGCACTACAAGGTCTGATGTGTTCCAATGCTTGAGTATCTAACCACTGCACACAGGAGCACTGACGCGCGACGAAAGTCGTCATAACATCTTTGACAATATGTGACGTGACGTGCGGCGGGGTTAAGCCGCGGATAAGAAACCTGCCGATGAGGTCTGGAGATTAGATGTTCAGCTCACGCCAGCCCTCTCACATTCATAGCTCGAGATCCAGAGAAACTAATTCACAATACGTCACGCAACGCCCAAGAGAATAAAACTGCGCTCAGTAACCCCATTCTCCTGACATCGCACCAGAAATTCCAACACAAAACAAACCAATCAAGACCCTTCGTCGAGACAACCAACCCACCATCAAAATGACCACTTGCATCGAATATTCATATCTGCTACCCAAGATTGAGATTTTCAATCTCGACTCCCTTGACGCTGCCTTGGAGAAGATTTACGGGGAGGGTAAAGTAACATGGCAAAGGGTTGACGATTTGCTCATTTTCACATCTCAAGCTGTTGATTTGGTTGACTTGAGAGAAAAGCTTGGGGATTTGAGAGTGACGTTGACGTGGGCTGAGTTCGTAGCCAGAGAGCTAGATTGAACGACCTGCAAATAAAATGCCACCAACTGTTCACGCCCACTAAGTCTGTCACAAGAACATATATAATGCTGGGATCTCGGATTGTGATATTTTCTAAGATTCGTTTAGTTGGTCCACCTGAGTTATCATGAGCTGTCACAGGTTTCCGCTCCCTATTTATCGTTGAGGTGTGAGTTTAAGGCGAATCAAGTCTGATGGCTGATTTGTGTTAAAGATTATTAGGAACCAGTATAGATTTATCGCTTTAGATATTCTGCTCAAAGGCTACCTAAATGTAGCTATATGCTGCTCTTAAGTAGGCTCTGGGATATATAGACCTCTCCATATTCTGCTACAAATACCTTATAATCCTATTTATTTAGAATATTATGCCTTGATTATCGTAATGTTAGCACCTGAAGAGCCGGGAACTGTGCATGTTGTTGGGAAATCGACGCACTTTAAGCTTGAAACGTTGAAGCGCGATCTTGAAAGGATTCATGGTAAAGGAAAAGCGAGATGGAAGTTCCAGGTTCATAAGGTCAAACTCGTCTCAATCAGGATTGAAACATAAGATATCGCTGCGCTGGCAGGGCACTACGAAAGTCTTGGCGTGGAAGTTGAATGGGAGCAAAAGAAGACGTAGACAATCCTCAATACATCTTATCATACTATAAGACGCTGTGAATTGTAAGGTCTGGAGTGAGGATCATGAAGGCTCTATTAATTCTACTCTACAAGCAAACTTACCCTCTGAAACACCATTTATTTCTGACAAGCAGAAAGGAAAACATCATCCATAAGAAGCGTAAAAGCAGCAGGGTTATTCTTGCAAGTAAGAACAAACGACAGCTCAACAGTAGAATGTGTAGGCGTGACAAAGTTCATGCGGTTGCGGTACTGCCACCAAGCATTAGGGTCGTAGAAAGGATCAAAGTCATCAAAGTTGACACCGTCGAACTTGACGAGGATGTCACACTCGTAGTAGGGAAGATGGGCGCCGTTGCCCGTGTGGTGGCCGTAGCCGAGATAGTACGTCTGGCCGGGCATGAGGCCGGTGATGGTGCGCTTGAAACCGGCTTTGACGCCGTCTTTTTGAGGCCAGTGGAGGGCCCTGGAGATTGTTAGGTTAGTGACGAAGAAAAAAGGTAGGGGGACTTACATGGCGAGGTTGCCCCTGTTGGCACGGGCTTGAGGACCGAATTGGCCGTTGTAGGTGATACCAGCGTTTCCGGAGATCTGCCAGCCGCTTGATGCAGACTCAAAGTCGCCGTTGGGCATCAGGTTGGTGCTGACGCAGTTATCCTGAGGAGGCTCAGCGTTGTTAAGGGGACCGACAGTTGTATCAGGGTCGAAGGCAGTAACGGTTTGGGAACCGGGAGTAGGAGTGGCAGGTTGGGTGTCAGGACGAGTTGTGGTGGAAGCAAAGTTGGCTTCTGTAGAGGCACCGCCGTTTGAAGAAGTGCTGGTCTGGAAGCCGGGATTGACTGTCTGAGTGGTGGCGCCGTTGGGATTGACAGCAGTGGTAGCTCCGTTGATAGCTGTTTCGGTGGGGATGACGGTTCCTTGAACAGACTCGGTGCCCTGGTTCTGAGGGGCGGTGGTAGGGTCTTGGTTAGGAACATTGGTGGCAGTAGAAGGGCCGCTCTGAGTAGCAGGTCCATTCTGTGTGGTCGGAAGAATCTGAGTAGCAGGGCCGTCTTGAGTACCAGGGAAGGTCTGGCTAGCAGGGCCTCTCTGAGTGGTAGGCTCAAATTGGGTAGCAGGAGCAGTTTGCGTAGCAGGACCATCCTGAGTTCCAGGGAAAGTCTGAGTAGCTGGTCCGCGCTGAGTAGTTGGAGCAATCCGAGTAGTAGGAGAGCTATTAACAGGCTCACGAATATCACCGCCTCCAAAGTCAAGTCTAAAGTCATTGATGTTCTCAGGAGTAACTTGGTTAGAGATGAAAATGGAATCAACAAGCACTATAGCCGAACCACCAGCAGAGCAAGTAGTCTGGATGTTCAAGAAGCCCTGTGTAGCAGGGGCAGAAGTAGAGACCAACACCTGGTTGTAGCTAACACTAGCACCGTTGGAGAAAATGCCAGTAGTAAAGAACTTCGTAGAGCCGATGAATGCCTCGAGAACACAGGAGGTTGTCGCCTGGGGAGGCGTGAAGACGAGGTAGAAGAACTGAACGGTGTACTGAGTTCGCACGTTAAGACCAGTGAGCAACTGCTTCAGCGCCGCAATCTCTCCGAGAGTCTGACGCTTGCGCGTTCCAGAAGACCGGGCACTCAGCGAAGCACAGCTTTTATCAGAGCTTCCACCGCCAGGGTTGTAACCTTCGTCAGTGTTGAGGGTAACATCGCCATCAGTGACAAACGGATCAAGGCTCGTAAGGCCACCGCCGGTGCAAGTGTTGGTAATGATAGAATCGACCGGAGGCGCAGGAAGAGTCGTAGCCTCAACAGCAGTGGATGAAGTCTCCGAAGCAACAGATGCAGAAGTCTCAGTGGCTCGAGGTTTGCATGGACCAGCGACGGCGCCAGAAATGGCTAGAGCCGCGATAGCGATGAAGGAGCGCATAGTGAGCGTAGGGGTAAACCAAATCAATAACAAATGAATGACAGACCGAGTTGGACGGTTGAACTTCAGAGGAAAAGTCCAAAAAAGCCACATAGGAATCTCATTTGTATTGTAGATGTTTCCCGGTGTTTGGGCCCCTATTGCGGAATTGGTGATGCCGAAGGTTTTCGATAGTGCAGTGTGGCGTTGTCCAAGTTGAGACGTTCAGCCTGCGCCTTTTGGGCCCGGTAGTTGAACTATTGGTGTTTAACGTTTTGGTGTCTGGATTGGTTTTAGATGTGGACCCTGAAATTTGACGTCAATGTCACCATCGTGATCGTGCGGTGAGGGGAACCAACATATCGAGAAGTGACTCACGAATTGGGTGACAGACTGTGATCGACTGCGAGTTCCTTCCGGAACAGGCTCCCTCAATCTGTTTCGTTGCCATACTATCATTGCCATAATCTGGGCGGCCTAAAAGCTCGGCATTTATCCGCTCCCCCATGTCAGCTACTGAGAGCCTGAGGGCATCAGAAATCCACTCGATAGCGGGACCTCGTCAAGCATCTTCTGCTTCCACTTTCTAGTACCGACCATGCATATCAGGAACTTACCGAGATTTCCTCCTCGTTCGACATCTTTTCCGCACCGCAATCTCAAATTCGGTCACTAGCGCCATAGTGACAGCTTTCCCGAGAGTCTGGATCCGAGTCGCCCACTAACGCGATTCAATAGCGCCAAAGGTAGCGTCTTTACCTTTCCGCTATTTTTTTGCAGTTCAAAACGTTAATGCGAAATGGCACTTGGGACTCATGCGTATCATCTCTATACTCTGTCGTGGCCATTGCCATTTGTTTTGATTGAGCTTATTGCTTCGGTGGTCTCGTTACTCAAGTGGTGTGAAGACAACCTCTACTATACAAATTGCATATCAAGGTGCCGAACACGGGCAATCCGGTTCTTCAGCCTAGTCCTCACTGGGCCTTCATTCATCGCAGCCAAGCCCGGGATCGGCCATAAACTATTCGAATGTTCCGCGTCTAGTAAAATGATATATGTTATCTCAATAGTGACCACGACCCTGATACTCCTTCTCCAAAGTACCAAGATACCCCTCCACCTTGTGCCCACCTACGCTAAGCTCTTCAGCGTCGAGCAAAATCCACATCATTCGTCCTGGCATGGTCTCATTCCCGGTGATGTTCTTCCACTTATGTGCAGTAGCTCTTTGGATACAGACATCTCCCTGACGCATGATACGCATCTCTCCAGAGTCGAGGGTCAGTTCGAAGACTCCCTCGATGACGATACCGTAGTCAATAGTCAGAGACCGATGGAAAGGCGACTCTACACCAGGGCCAAAATCAATCATGCGGACGATAGACCCGTTGCGGTAGTGGAAGGGAGGCTATGGGATGCATCAGTGACTGAAGTTTATAACAGTTTTGGGAAGCCTACCTCCTCCTGCTTGGCCTTGACGACATCAACGTCTCCATTGAGATTGACGGGTGTTTCTCGAGTGGAGTAGATGATATTGGCTACGGCTGTATTCTCACCCATGAAACGGTAGTGTTCGCCTTGGTCCGAGGTTAGGAAATGGGCTTTGCCATCCTCGCGGTGGCCAGTGATGTGTCTGACGATCTGGCGTAGGCCAGGGGCAGGAAAACTGCCAACATAGTACTCAGGGGTTTGTGATGGAGTTGTAGATGTATTATCTGCCATTTTGCGAAGGCTATGGATGTTGAGCTAGAGGATAAGTGGCGATTGAGATTGAGATCTGGAAGATCCAGTGCCTCAATCCTCGATGAAGACGGGGTTGTCAAAGATGTATCCCGTATACCGTCCCTACTGCTAGTTTATTTCTTCTCTGGTGGCTACAGGAGGGAATCAAAAATATCCAAGTCGTAGACCCATGATATTTCGCGCCATTGGATTTCTAATCGAATCTTTGTAATCTTTACTTGTGTAGCCATTCTAAATAACTCATCACCCGTGATGCTGCCGGACAGGATTGCTTTTAGGGTTACGTTTCGCGACATATACACGTTGTCATTGCTAACACGATCTCACCACTTACTAAATCACCTGCTACAAAGCTATAAAATCGGCAATCGGATAAATTTAATGCCCGTTGCTGAGGAATCAGACCGAAGAAGCAATACGCCAGACACGTCTACACCGCAAGATACAAACTGATTCCACAAAACGCAAGAGGGACGCGAGATGCTGTACGAGGAATGTCAGTCAGCATGGACAACGCTTGTGTTTTGATAGTTGAGCTCAAGCGCGATGCTGTGCACGTAAACAGTTACCTATTGTACTGCTGAGATGCCCGTTCATGCTTCCTGCGGGCCGTGGAGTGAGATCTTAGTAAATGGTACAGACTCACTACTGCAATTGGTGTAATCTAGTTTATCACAGCACTTCAGAAGATGAACGGGCCATATTGGTATCCGGGAGATCATCAGCGGGACTTGATCGACACTCGCTGTTTCGTCGTAAGTTCATATTATATCAAGGATTCTTGCTATGATCCCCGGACCTCTCATGCTGTTGCTTTTATCCAAAACGAACTCATCTACAACTCTCGGTTACTACTTCTTCTTCACCCACCTACCCTCTTTGAGATACGCTACAGTGGACAACATGACAACTTCTAATCGATGCACCGAGTTTCCTGCCCCGGGGCTTCGAAACCCGTTCCGCTATGTTACTGGCCATGATAGTAACGGCGACCCAACGTTTCTGCTGGTAAGTATTAGTCTTCTAATCAAACCTGTCAAAGGCTGAACCTAAGATCCTTCAAGACAGATCATGGTGACCATCGCGCTGTTATGCTAGATGGCGAAGGCGCTCAAAGCATCATGTACAGCAGCAACAGCAACCCAGTGGAGATCACCAACAATGTCGACCTAGAATTTGCCAGAATGAACAGAGTATGTCTCTAAACCTCACATCATACCATATAGCTAACCCCAATCAGCCTTCTCTCCACATACCCAAAGGCTGTGTCGTCCGCATGGTAGACTTTGCCCCAGGCGGTGAGTCCAATATGCATCGCGCGTTGAGTCTTGGGCTAGGAACTGTCTGCGAGGGTGAAGTTGAGCTCTGTTTGAGTGAAGATGGAAAAGTCAACCGGGTTCTTCGTCCCGGGGATGTTATCATCAATCGTTGTGCTATGCATCGCTGGAGAAACAAATCGAAAGAGAAGCCGGCTCGTGTGCTCTTTGTTATGTTGGATGTTGAACCGGTTTTCGTTAATGGTAAGCCACTAGAGTTTGATATGGGTGAGCTTATGAAGGAGTATGGTGACTATAAGGAGGGCGAGGGCGCAAACAAGAAAACCTAGGCTAAAGTGTTTTTTATGTTTTTAATTCTTTAGGCTTATTCGAAGTTTACTTTATCAAGACATCAAGCTGGGTGACAAGTAGCTTAGACAGTATCCTCGTTGCAGACTGTTCATAACGCCAGCAAAGAACTATCTACATGTCTTTCTTCGTTTCGTGGAAATTACGGTCATCTGTGAATAAGAATCATGGATGTGAAGTTATGACCTCCTTGCTTTCAATTGACTTGATTATTTTCGCAAGTCATCCCAGATTTGACCAAGCGAGTAAGAGACTGACATTCTTCCACTTCTTTCCACGAGTTATCCAAAGCTGATACAAAATGAAACTGAGAGCTGAAGTCTATCGCGCCCCAAACGTCGGCCCCCCTCGGGGGTTGGAACAGGCACAGTGAAGAGTCCGCAACTATCATACTACAAGTAGCACCATATGAGTACCTGTGATACAGAATCAAATGGAACAATGGGCTTGGATGATGACGCGTGTATTCGTATTCGTGGAACGCGACCCAAACTCGTGTAGCCATGGATAAGACAAAGAATGCTTACCAATGTGAAAGTATCAAGCCACCAACACATGGGACAAAGTACGTCACTTTATTATTATGACAAGAGGGGTATCCCACACAGTTAATCTGGGACACACAGACGGAATTGGCATTTGTCATGTCAAAACGCCATGCAGATTACGAATCACTCCGCTCTTTATCGGAACGAGATCTGGAAGTGTTGAGGAAAACGATAGTATAAAGGAATAACAACATAGTGCCCAGCTGAAGAAAGCGATAACATGAGGAGACGAAGAGGACACATTTGAGCACTTACTACCAAGAAACAGAACTTTTAAGCAAATAATGACGATTTACGTGATCACTGGTATTTCCAGAGGCCTCGGAGTGGGTTTGTCAACAAAGCTACACAGACAGCGCTAATCAACTTCCAACAGTATGAGCTCACTCGCCAGCTTTCCAACGACCATAGCAACACCGTTGTCGGTATCGTGCGAGACAAAGCCGCGACTGTCACCAAGATTTCGCAGGATGCAGAGCTGAATCGGCACTCCAACATCCATGTCATCCAGGCCGACTTGACGAACTATAACGCACTCAAGGTAAGAAACATATCTGAAAGAATCCATTTTGTCCCAGATGGAGAACTGACGGGCAGTGTAGGAAGCCTTGAACGAAACTGCCAAGATTACTGGCGGGAGTATCGACTACCTCATCGCCAACGCAGCATACGTCTCGAAATTCGACACGTTTGACCCGCTCGGAGCCCTGTGAGTATCGCCTCAGAATAAAAGATCGGTGTTCAATGGTACTGACTCCGTCAGTGGCAATACCCCGAAGGAGCTTGAAGATGATCTCAAGATGCTCTTTGACGTCAACGTCGTGGCCAGCATTCACCTATTCAACCTCTTCACTCCCCTTATACTCAAGGGCAAAGAAAAGAAAGTCGTGACTATCTCTACTGGTCTCGCTGACCTGGAATTCACCAACAACTTCGAGCATGAGTTTACCCCGCTATACTCCATCAGCAAGGCCGCCATGAATATGGCAGTCGCCAAGTTCAACGCCCAGTATAAGAAGGATGGTGTTCTCTTCATGAGTGTATGCCCTGGAATGGTTGACGTTGGCCAGTTCAATCACGGTATGTTGATGTCTCCCTGCGGATTGCGGTGTACTAATAAGCGACAGCGACCCCACAGCAGATGGAGGCAATGGGGGGAATGATGGCCAAGTTCAAGGAGTATGCTCCTCATTTCACGGGCCCGGCGACAGCGGAAGCGGCGGTCAAAGACATGAGAGCTGTGTGGGAACAGGCGAGCATTGAAGGTGGCTATGGCGGTGCTTATCTTTCTCAATTTGGCAACAAACAGTGGCTGTAATGACAGACGATGGCTCAGGGATTGTTGACGTCGATTCATTGAGACCAAGAGCTAGGTTGTTACTTCTATCTAGTCCCGAAAATCTACACACGCCTTATTGCATGCAGCTTACTGGATCCTCTAAATCCGAATTTGCCTGTCTCTGTCAAGAATGTGTGGCTAAGTTAAGTCCGATAGAATCGGGACATAGAAACGGAACCGATTGTTCGGGTCATACTTGGCCTTTAGCTTTCGAAGTCGAGTCAGGCGCCACGACTCGTAGCCATAGATTGACTTGAGGCTCTCATATGCGTTTCCGGAAGCGTAATTGATATACGTCGCCGGTTTGCGCGTAGGAGCTCCCGCATACCACATATCACGAGCTTCCCGAGCCCATTTCTCAGCGGGGCCCAATAAGTTGGACCCCTCAGGGACCACGGTTGCGAAGAACCTTATCTCTCTGTCAGTATGATTCAAGAGTTGTGAGCAAGAACAGTGCGTACGCTATATGATACTCATCACGGTGGGGGTAAGCGGTGGATGCAGAATCGACCGCTTGCACTCCTTGGTGCGCATATCCTTCGTAATATAGGCGAGCAGTCACGGCTAGGTCTGGGTATAATGCGACGTTGCGCATGAAATGATTGTAGAGTGCTCGCTCTGTTGTGATGTTCCAAGTCTGCAACATAACGCTGGCCAGAGAGAATGGGGCAGAAATACAATTAGACAGGTCTGTGTTTTGGCGCAAGGGAATCTCGGGATAAGGCACGTCGCCCATCTCATCCTTGATGGTATCGATGGCATTGAAGGGGTGTGATATTCTTTCTGCTTCTGAAGCTGGCCCGGCATAGGCAAATGTGAACCAGAGGATGGCCTAAACGCGCGTCAGATCTCGCAGATTAGCTCAACATAAAGGGACAACACTCACCTCGTCACGATTGATGGACGGGTCTATATAGATCTGTTCAAATACCACGCCCAGTAACGGAGGCGTCTTCCCATCATCTTGAAGCTTGTTCAGTTCCCTAAAAACCCTTTCGAGCTTGTCCTGACTCCAGTAGTAATTGTGGTAGTGCCACGTCTTTATCTTGGCGGGGTAGATCCTGAGCTTCAGGTTCGTAACGATGCCAAAATTGTGGCCTGCACCTCTCATCGCCCAGAAGAAATCTTTATTGCTCTTGTCACTGACCGTGATAGTCGATCCATCTGCTAGGACAACCTTCATCTCGATAATGTTGTCGCCAGCTAACCCGTAAAGGCCTTCGTATCGACCATGGCCTCCACCCAGAGCAGGGCCCGTGAGACCAACGCATTGATTGGAGCAGGTGCCTGAGCAGCGTTCTTGTCAGTACCGCAAGTGACACAGAAAAGAATTGAGATGTGAGCTCACTTGCGACATAACCACGATCCCATAAAAATGGTATGACCTCATATGCATATGCGCCGCCCTGAAACCAAGCAGACTTTCCATCTCGCGAAATATCCATGGACCTGAGTTGTTTCATGTCAATCTGCATCCCCTTAAACGCACCAAGCGACTTGGTAAGACCATGTCCACGATTGACAACGAGAAAGTTGATACTGTTCCGATTGCAATATTTCACCTAAACGATCAGCAAAAACAGATGTTTACTCTTTGAAACATGAACTAACGATCTTGGGAATGTCAACTTCGTTTGCAGGCTGAACTACCACTTTTATATCTGGAGGCGCCATTGTATTCCATCTTTTTGTTGTTTCAAGCCAGAGAGGATTACTCGGGAGGAGAATGAGGGAGTTTTCAGAGAGTAATGCGCCTAGCTCTTGTTGGATTTGGAAGACTGGTACTTCGCGACGAGTGAGATGGTCTGATTGGAAGTATGATGGGATAGATAGTGGTGAGCTGGCTGCTAGTGCTGTAAGCAGTGTAAAGCTCAAGAAGAAGCAGAGAGCCATCATCTTCAGGCATGAATAAGGTCCGTACAGGACCAGAACGCTGTGAAATGGTGTTTTAAGCGCTGTAGATCTGGATAGATTTGAGTAAAATGGTTATTGCAAAGAGTAGCTGATATTCACTAGTAGAAAGACACTAAGATTTTATGAACAATGAAGCCGCTCGGGTTCATTTAACAGTCTTGTCTTCATATAAATTTCTAAGCAGAATCCTCCGAGCCGTTCTTGATCTGACACCCGTTCCAGTCCAGCCAATACCACCTTAAACAAACAACCCCAATACTTCGTTTGTTGAGACTCAGCACGTTGAACTGTTTCAGCTCTGTTGTAGACATATTGTCGGAGTCCGAGTCCTAGGTTCAGACTTTGGAAGGCTGTCTCAGCTCTTTCAGCTTGTCAGCGGTGTTACACATCGCACCTGACAGAGCCCCCACCAACAGGACGGATTTTCAGCATCGGTCAGCATGAAAATGGGGGCAGAGTAAGGGAATAGGCTAAATATAAGCTGTGAAGGAATGTTGAGGCACAAAGTGGTCTTGTATGCTTTCAAGCATTACGATTCCGGCATAGTCCAAAGAAGATCATCGGGGACTGTCTTCCACTGTCCATGCTCATCTAGCAAATCAGACGCCTGACTCCATGCAGAAGCCATAGTCTCTGCTCTCTTGGCGTTCCGCGGAACTATCTGGACGGGAAATGGGGATGGTATGGACATTATACTCTCTGTGACGTCGCCTGCATCGGGTATGACGGCTCTGCCAGTCTCGGAGCTGACAACCCTGTCAAAATCGAATGCCCACAAGAGGCGGGAAATAGCTAAAAATAATGACCGGTCGGCTATGTGCATGCCTTGACACCTGCGTCTTCCCGCCCCGAACACATAGTGGTCGCGCTTAGTAGGGTCTGGGTTATTTGCGGCTTCGATAGATGTTTGTTGATCGTTGATGTAGCGCATAGGGTTGAACTGTCGGGGTGATGGATGTCTGGCTGGGTCGTTATGAATGGCCTTACTTGAGCGTTAGTGGGAATGAAGCGTCAGTCGGGCTCCCTGACACATTCTGGGTTATACTGACCAAACATTAATGATAACTGTGGCTCCCTTGGGGATGTAATACCCGAGATAGCTATCTTGTTGAGCTGTTGCATGCGGTATACCCAGCATGAACCCAGGCATCCAGCGCAGACTTTCTTTCATGCAAGCATGGATATAAGGCAGATCAGGCACATCATCCAGGCTCGGTAGCCGGTCTCCGCATACACGATCAAGTTCCCCTTGCGCAGTCTTCGCAACATCGGGAAAGATAAGCATGGCCTGGACGAAACCGATGAGAATACTGGCTGTTGTTTCAGAACCCGCTTGAAGTAGTGAGCCACTGAGATATGAAGCAAAAGTGTCGGAGAACCCTTCTTCTTTTTGCAATTTGACTAGGTCGACACAGACGCAAGGCTGATGGGAACAGATCAGTATTGTAGTTGTTATTGGTGTGAGGAGCTACCTTAGCTGAGCCGTCGTCGAGTCCCCTCTTGGCTGCAAGGTAGAACCCACGAAAAAGACTTAGTTCTCTCTTGTGGATCTTGCGCCCTTCCTTCTTGATCGGCATGAGGAAGTCTGGGATCCGTCTCAAAGCGGTTAACAGATCCAGTAGCGCCGCTGTCTGGTCAAGTAGCACGGTTAGGATATATAAATCAGAGACGAGAAATGGCGACGCACTCTTGACCCAATCATCTCTGAACTGCGATCAAATATCTGTCCGTAGTGTCAGCAAGTCGCATTATGAAGGCCGGTATAATAAACGGACATCAAATGCTTCTTTGAATCGGTCATCTTCAATGCTCGTGGTACGAGAGCCAAATGTTATCTGAGTAGTCAATGAGGCGGTATATCGTCGCAGGTGATCAACGAAATCATCCGGGCTCTTCAAAAGGTCGAACAACATTGCTTTACTCTCTAGGTCTTGGTACGGTATGTAGCTTCGAGCCGCTGTTACTCCTAAGATGCGATGGACAAGCTTCCGGGCTATTTTCCAGACTTCATTATCTGGCTGTTACTGTTAGCGATACCAAGAAGTCATGAAGTATCTTACATGTGTACCATAAATAATATGCGGTATCCTCCACTGAGGACATCTTGACCTATGTATGAGTCTGGTCGGCTTGAATAAATGCCGCCTCGCTTATCTACAAGGTCTTTAACTGTCTGGTCTGAGTTTAGGACTATCATGACCTTTGTTCCTAGTATCAGTGAGTATATAGGACCATACTCCTCAGCCCATTTCTGGAACTGAATATGGCGCTTTCGGTTTGGGATCTGGTGTAGGTTGCCGATTATAGGAAGCGTCGGCGGACCAGGAGGATAGCCCAGCGGGCGACATCCGACTTTGCTCAATCGCCAGAAGCAAAAGAGCAGAACTGGAACCAAAAGGTAGATGTTGACTGAGAATGACATGTCGACTATGGCCATGAATTAAATTATGACGTTAATGGGGCTAGAATGCGATATGATAGAGATTCGAGATCGATACGATGAGTGTTCTACTACCCATACCACAGCGATGAGATCGACATCTAATCATTGAAGGATGCAACGAGTGGAGTTTTCCTTCTCACACAACCTTCGAGCCGCACCACCTCCTACCAAAGTACTCCCATTGCAAGTGAAGCACGCCTACGACAGAACGATGACGACTGTACAGCAATGCCTATTATTCTCCCGGGTCTGTAATCGGCAGAGAATACTCTCAGATCTCTACAATCTTTCTACGCCCATGATGCAAACTCTTACTAATTTAGAGGAACACAGCACTTGGCGTACAGAAGGCGCATGAACAAAAGTCGCACAAGAAATAGACTTGACGGAAGAACCCGTGTCGATTATGAATCAGAAACATTCAAGCTGTACGCCGTTGCATCTAAGTAAACGCGCACTGTTGCAGTCGCACAACTGCTCGCTCAGACTGAAGGGAAGCGTACCATCATCAATGCGCTGAGGTAGCGAGTGATTTCAACCGATGAGAATGCTATGGAGGCACAAAAGATGAACCTTAACGGGCTCTTCCCGTGAAACTAGCAAGTGTCAGGGAATCAGGTCTTCGTCCACAATGTTTAACCTTATAGGCAGCAGGCAACTTCATCGCCCACAAAGTTATTTCGTATCACATTCCCCAGTATGTCTAAAAACAAGACCAAAGTACAAGCTTAGCAATCAAAAGCATCGACAGTGACTTGCATCACTTTCCTCGAGCTCTTGCCCATATCACAGACTACAAGTGCTGACACATTTTAGCCCAAATATTTTAAGCTCTGCCTGTTTCATAAACGCGAGCTCATTATGTTACATCCTTTTCTCAAGCAGCTCCTACCACAAATCATCTTTCTGGCTTCCCTGTAGTCAAGTAAACAGACACCTTAGGCATCATGGCATATGCATTCGACATCTCACCTGAGAAACGAGCCAGTCGCGCCAGCTTCATCTGGCGACAGCTCTTTGTCACACCACCACCCGTCTCATCCGATGAAGTCAACCTGGCGAGAAGAAAAGCACTTGTCACTGGCGCTACTGGTGGAATAGGTCTCGAGATTATACACCAGCTCCTGGACCTTGGATGCAAGGTCATCATGGGTATTAGAGATGAGCGCAAAGGAGAATCAGTGCGCCAGGATCTAATCCAGGAAGGCAACCTCAACGAAGACATGGTGAAGGTTTGGAAACTAGACCTCTCGTCATATCAGTCGATTATTGCCTTTGCTGTCAATGCAAAGAACCTCGACAATCTGAACATCGCCATCCTCAACGCAGGCATTTACAAAGTATCAGAGGCTTTCAGCCCGACAGGGTATGAGGAAGGAATGCAAATCAACTACTTGTCAAACATCCTCCTGCTCATCTCTCTCCTACCCATCATCAAGAAGAACGCTCCTGCAGGTGAGACCGGTCACATCTGCCTCGTGTCATCCGACACAGCCGCCTGGGCTCAGTTCGAGGAGAGAACCTCGACGTCTCTCTTACCCACATTCAAGAAGCCCATGAAAAAATGGGACATGGGAGAGCGCTGTGGGACAACAAAACTCCTCAGCCAGCTATTTCTCACCGTCTTATCGAAACGCGTTTCTTCAGTTACACTGTCCTGCGCGAACCCAGGGCTCTGCGGGGGTGGCTCAGACCTTGCTCGTGAAGCAAAAGGCATACTTCGGTTTGCGCACAGGATACAGTGTCTTGTGCTTAGTCGAGCATGTGCTGTTGGTGCTCGTACAATCGTGCACTCGGTTACGACGCTGCATAGGCAAGCACATGGTCACTACGTCGAGGGTGATAAGATCCGACCGTGAGTGACCGGGTCCTTTCTCTGTAACAGATCAAGACTAAACTTCTCGGGTATTAGCATGGCACCGATTGTGTATCAAGATGAGGGGAAAGAGGTTGCTGAGCGACTGTACGAAGAGACCTTGGAAGAGTTGTCGTTTGCTGGGGTGAGACAGATTATAGAGGGAGTATCAGATTAGAAGCGGTGCTATGTGGGCACCCATCATAAGAAGGCTTACCTGGTACCCGGATTCATCTGTCGTGCGTGGATGGTCATCCGGATTCCGAATGTCTGTGGAACAAGAGGCTTTGACTAGAACTTATGTGGTGCCTTATTCGGCATCGAACTTTTTCTCGACAGTTGATTTGACAAACTGTACTTGGATAAATCCGGAGCTGAGGTGTGCTCTGTGTGACAACTTGTGATGGTTTCAAATCCTTATGAATAAGCAAGTGTCAGCATTACCAAGACGGTCCCGCATACACAGAATAAGGCTGTAGCACATTCAGTGAGTTACAACAACTTACGACCAAGAGATAGTGCCACTTGAAGTATAAGACGCCTCAAAGTTCCATCGTTAGCGGTTTGATAGAGACAACACCTACATAATCCCTCACCACTCTTTTCAGTCACACAGCAAGACATCTTGTCTCACCCCCATTGTGCAATATGGTACGTACATGGCAGTTGTGGCTCTCCCCACGACCCGTGAGACGCACCGAAACGTCATCGGAGACACGTATGCTCTCTCAAAATGGCGCAGCGCTGTTTGAGTTTCACTACGAGCGGGATGGTCGGCTTGTGGTACGGGAGACGCATTATGCGGAGAACAAGCTTGTTCAGGATGGTCGCTCAGGTCCCCCGCTGTATGGTACCCATCTTTCTTGAGTCTGTAGCTTATGGCTGACCGAGCGGGAGGCATATTCACTGTGGCCAGACAGAGTACTTCCAAGTCGAGAGAGGCATATTGGCTGTCATTAGAGATGGGAAGAAGAGTACTCTCACCAAAGGTGGTGGCATCATCAAGATCCCTCCCGGAACCCGGTACAGTATTTCCTCCCCCATCGATAAAGCTCTGTAGGGTTGACACAACGCGCTGCAGCCATAGATTCTGGGCCGAAGCCCCCGTAAAGGAGGACCTTGTGTTCCGAGTCTGGGCAGAGCCACAGAATTTGGACAGAGGTTTTGATGAGGCCTTCCTGCGTAACTACCTAGGTTACCTTCGGGATTGCGAAGAGCAAAGCATACAGCCTTCGGTATTTCAGCTCGCTTTACTTGGCTGGAGCGGCGACAACCTCCTCTCGCCGCCATGGTGGGTTCCTCTGTGGATGCTGAGGCTGTTTCACTTTATACTTGCTCACCTGGCGGGGCGGCTACTCTTGGGGTAAGCTGAGTGTCCACCATCGCATCTGCTGCTAGAGTCTAATACTTCTGTAGATATCAAGCAAGCTATGAGGAGTATAGTCCGAAGATGACTAGAGATTCCGGGATTGTGAAGAAAAGGGTGTGAAAGAAATGTGCTTCCGGTATGGCGTAAAGAAGCAGTGCAATTTGTCTCTCGTTTCGATGGTACCCTTTACTATTGATAGCCTTTTTTTTCTTTTTCTTTTTGATATGATAGAATAGAATGAAGCAGTCCCTATTCTTTAAGAAACAGGAGGTCATCACTGTTGGCTCACGTTGTCTCTTCTTCCTGTGCAGTATGCCAACTAAACCTACATAGTCAATGATCTCTTGCTCAAGAATACAGTATTATCACGTCGCGAATCAGGGCTTGCGCCTCTTCAGTGATTCTATTCTTCACTCTTCCTAATTTATTCTCGCGAGGGCTATGATGGAGGCTCAGCCCCGCCAAGAAAAAGCCATGGCTTCATCCACGATATTACTATGCTTAGCCAGCCCCCAATAACTGGTGGAGGGGGGTAGCTGAGCTTCCGTCAGCTTTGAGATTTGTTTACTCATTGTGTCGGAAGCCGGACGTTAATAGAGGGCAAGAGTTTAAAGGAAATTTCGATGGTTATAATGCGATCGTAAAATTATTTCATAGCAACTCACAGCAATAGTAGCGGTTTGCCGTGTAAATACGTTCAAAATGGCTTCTTCCACTCGATCCAGCGCTTTTCAGACCTCAATGAATCTTCTGAAATCGGTCTGGTTGACAGGCTGGCTAACGGCCCTTTTTCACAGTAGTCCTATCAACGCGGCTGCGCTTAACATATCCCATCCTCACAGCGCCAACCTGCGTTATCTTTTGACTAATGAGTATACTGAGTGGTCATCTAACACGTCGATCAACTTCGTTGGATCAAGTGACTTCTTCTCTTCGACCGAGAGATGGACAACATTCAGTGCTCCAACATATGCGGCTGTGATCAGTCCAGGAACAGAGGAAGATCTCGCCAAGATTGTACGTGTATACCAGTTTTGATATACTTGGGAAGCTAATGTCTTCGAAGATCAAACTTGCAACGATACATAGCATTCCATTTCTTGCTACAGGAGCCCGCCATGGATATACAACAACCCTCGGAGAGCTACATAATGGCCTCGCGATCGATCTCAGTCACTTTAAAAAATTCGAACTTGACACAGATGCAAAGACTCTTACTGTTGGCCCTGGTGTCACCGTTGGCGAGATATTCGATCCGCTATTCAACGCTGGATTTGAAATTCGTGAGTTGCAATACCTACAGTCATCAGTTCAGAGTCACTGATGTGTGGGATTAAACAGAGACTGGCAGCGCTCCTTGTCCCAGCTTCATCGGCGTGACGCTTGGTGGCGGCGTTGGTCGTTTTCAAGGCGTCTACGGCTTACTCGCCGATGCACTCATCTCGGTTCGTCTCATCACCGCCAACGGTGAAGTCCTAGAAGTTTCAAGAACCAGCTACCCTGATTTGTTCTGGGCGATTCGTGGTGCGGGTGCAAACTTTGGCGTTGTCACCTCCGCTACTTACAGCGTTCATCCCCTGACAAACAAAGGCGACATGTTTGTTGCGGAATTCATCGTCCCGCCTCGGAGGTGGTCCGAGTACTTCCGCATAATGGAATCAATGTCGCCGTTGCCCGCTGAGCTATCTTCTCTGTTACTGAACAGCTTCAATACAACCACGAACCAGGTATGACCTCAGCATTTCCTGGACACCAATGCTGATGAATCCTTTAGACTCAATTCTTTGCACACTGTGCTTACAAGGGCTCTGAAACCGAAGCACGCAAACATCTATCACCAGTCCTGAATATGAACCTTACAGCAACTCAGATGAGGATCCTGCCCTGGAACAGACTTGTGGAGAACACATTCGCTGGAGCTGCCGTTACTGTCTGTGAACCCAACACCAATCGGAATCTGTACACCTTGAGCATGAAAAATTACTCAGCGTCGACTTGGGAAGCTGTAGCTTCCAAGTTGGCGACCTTGTACGCCCGGTATCCCCAGGCGCGCAGTTCTTCTCTTCTTTATGAGTTCTTCCCAAATCAAGCTATGGCTGCTATTCCATTGGACGAGACTGCGTTTCCGCGGAGGGATGCAACAGCATACATGTACGTCTACTAAGCTGCAACTGGACCCTGGCCCTCATGACTGACCTGATAACCTCTACCAGAAATCTCATCTTGACCTCGAGCGTTCACAATAGTGAGATGGACAATGCTCTGGCTAGGTATGGTGAGGAGATTCGGCGAGATGTCGCCGCCACATCGGGGTATCCAGAAATTACAACCTTTGTCAATTATGCCCACGGTGACGAAACACTGGAACAGATTTATGGCAAGGATAAACTGGCGCGCTTAACGGGGTTAAAGAAGATATGGGATCCTAAAGAAGTCTTCAGCTTCAACAATGGCTTGCCTACCACGTATCCTTAAAGAATGGTACAAATGCCCTTTCTGGGACTTTGGAAATAGCATAGATGTCTGTCCGGTTGCATATAAGATTCTCAAAACTATTCTGTTCACATATCCTGGATATATATCCAGCAAGTCCAATGTCGACGCATCATGCGTAGGTCTGGCCCGTCGCTCATGTAATTAAGTCAGTAACCCTTCACACCGTTGTCCAAAAGAATAGAAGTTACAAAAGAATTGTCTTCATATAACTTCAGTGCTATGGCTTCCACTCTTCACGATGGCGCAAAAGCATTAACTGCAATTAAGATGGCCTGTGATGCCGAGCCATATACGTACGGGTTTGTGCTACGTCGATGAACAAGATCGTCAATAAAAGCTTATTAATACCCGTTTCCTTCCCCTCACTCACAAAGCGACGCTCAATTATACGAATACGCATATTCATACAGTTCACATTGAAAAAATGTCCGCCCAGCTCGAGGATCAAGCTGCCTTTGAGGCCACTTTTCGAGGCTGGCTATCCCGACAGTTCACTACCCCAAAACCCTTACTGAACACTCTTGAACTCACAGAAAGAACTGCAATTATCACCGGCAGCAATACTGGGCTTGGTTTCGAAGCAAGTCGACAGCTACTTAGGCTAGGCCTTTCCAACCTCATCATGGCTGTGCGCTCCCAAACGAAAGGCGACGCAGCAGCTAGCATTTTACAAGCGGAATTCCCACAATCTACGGTATCTGTTTGGATCCTTGATATGGAGTCTTATGATTCTGTTGTGGCGTTTGCAGCCCGATGTGCCACCCTTCCACGTATCGACATTGTCATTCTCAACGCTGCATTGATCAAACCGCCTTTCACTAGAGCATCTACCGGGCATGAGCTCACCATGCAGGTTGTTTACCTTTCTACGGCACTCCTTACGATCTTGCTACTACCCGTACTGAAGGCAAAAAGAACTGCCGTTGGAACAAGACCCCCAGTCATTACAGTTGTTGGATCTGATCTCGCATATCGTGCTGACATCCAGACAATGGGCCCTGTGCTGGAGCTGTTGGACAAAGATCAAGGTTACAGTCAATTTGTATGGTATGCGAGATCCAAGCTACTGCTCACCTTCTTCATATCAAAGCTTGCCGAGTCTGTCAACCCGAACCATGTATTACTGAACATGGTTAATCCAGGGACAACGCGAGGGACGGCCTTCTTACGGGAATTCTCTCCCCTCTTTGCGAGGTTCGCAGGAGTACTACAGTTCATATTTGCCAGACCTGTGGATATCGCTGCAACAACCTACCTCGATGCCTGCCTTATTCATGGTATAGAAAGTCATGGATCATTTCTTAGTGATTGGAATATCAAGCCGTAAGTATTGCCTTCTTCATCATCACGCAAACTAACGGTGATAGTTACCCCAGCATATGGTATAGTTCTGCGGGTAAAGACTTGGGCAAAGCTTTATGGGAAGAGACAATGTGTGAATTTGAGCCCTTTGGGGTAGTCAAGATCATCGAGGATTTAAAGAAAACGGAGTATGGAGCAGAGGGAGACCAGCAAGCCTAGGACCTCTATCCCTAGTGAAAGGAAGACTTAGGTAAACTTAGTATACTTCTTTTGTAGACTTGGTAGATCTAAGATTAGGCCTTTCTAGTACCTTATACCAGAAATCCTTTTACTCCCTTGGGGAGCTAGGCGCCGATATCCAGTTTTACTCATTATGTCAACTGGATACTGTCTGGTGTCAAAGTCTTTCCTTGTGCCTTTTTACCTTCTTATGGATCTTGATTTGTCATCATATTGACAGAAGCAGTCAATCGACTCGCCCTAGAAAGGACATCTGCTCTATCAAGGTGTTTGGGCGTACACCATGTCAAGGCACGTGTCGCTTCAGCTCTTGTCCAGCGCAATATTATGTTGTGCCATCCTTGCTGACCTCAGACCCCCACCAATTCTTCCTTCACTTCTGTCGCTCAACTCAAGTCTTGGAGAGCACGGCATATTACGAATCAACACCAAACAGTATGATAAGCATCCTTTACCACGGTATAGCCAAATCAAATGTGGAGGAATTTGTGACATTGCTTTACATAAAATGTGGCTTACGTGAGATTGTGAGCTTGTACCATCATCTGCAGTCATGTTCAAGGGGAGTCCCCCACTCATGCTAGATAGACTCGAGAAGGGAGATGGGCCTCAGTATACCTTCGTGCGAGGCGCGTGATAGCATCAACTGTGGGGTCTCTCAACTAAAAATAGCACTCTCAATGAATCATTTCAGCCAGTATACTAGCTGCCTTTCCAATTGCTCAGGACAACTTCAGTGTACTCAAATCTTCTGAGGGCCCCCCTCATATCCTTCCCGGCTTTACTCACACTTTCCCCCTAGTTTTCCATCATGGCTCGCCCCAAGTTTGCTCTCGTTACTGGGTACCTACTTCCATTTCCTCAAAGCTCACCACAATACTGACACTGTCCAGATGCGGGCAAGGTGGAATCGGAGAGGCCCTCGTTATGGAGTACAAGCGCCTTTCGTTCCATGCTATCGCGACCGTTCTCCCCCACGAGTCAAGTAATCATCTATCGCAGGTTGGCATCACCTGCTTGCCTCTCGACGTAACAGTTGAGAATTCCATCTCAGAGCTCAAGTTCAAAGTCCAAGAAATCACCGGTGGACATCTCCATATCCTCGTGAACTGCGCGTACGCATCAATACCTCCCAAGTCTCGTCGTTCAAATCTGATGATGTGTCAGAGGAATTGCATACACTATGACCGCTATCGACACAGATGTGTCTTCCGTGCAGCGCATGTTTGATGTCAATGTCTTTGGACCAATGCGCATGGTGTATCATTTCCATGATATGCTTATCGAGAGATCTGGCACCATAGTCAACATTGGCTCCATTGGGGGGACCATACCATTTGTTTATGGCTGTTAGTATCAATGAGTTACCGAAGAGTTCTTATGCTAAGATACTCGCAGCATCATACAATGCTTCTAAAGCTGCTCTGCAGCATTGGTCTAACACCCTGAGGGTCGAAATGGCTCCATTCAAGTATGTGAATTCTTCTACAATCAGTGCCACTAACGTCCATCTGTTTTAAGAGTCAAGGCAATTACGGTATGCAACATCTACATTACCATCCGCGACTCTACTCTCGGCTGATACAGATGTGTCACTAGGTTATTTCGGTAGAAGTAAACACCAATATCCTAAAGTCAGACGCTCATAGAAGACTTCCAGAAGGTTAGTATATGTAGTCTACTTACTATACGAGGACTCACCAATGTTTTATTCTCAAGGGTCTTACTACTCCGCCCTTGCCAGGGAATTTGAGCAGCATGTGTTGCGAAAGCCGAGTAAGATGAACATTCCCATAATTCTCTGCTCTTACCTACTCATAAGTCTAGGGAATGCCACCGACCGCTTGGAATTAGCCGAGAACGTCGTCAAAGAGAGCTTGAAGAACCACCCGTCTGCCTGGTTTTGGTACGGGAGTTTCAGTAGCTTGACCAGATTTCTCGACACGTTTGCTTGGCGAACCATATGGGTCAGTTCGATCCAACGAATCCCACACTGTCACAGCTAGTATTGACTGCTTATTAGGACTCAATCCTTTGGAGAATGTTTGACATGAAAAAGCTGCAACGGGCTCACGTAGCTAGGCTTCGGGAGGAGGCAGCAGAATGACTCAGTGGTATTTCTAGGAATACTACTGGCCTTTCTCTATCATTGGTCTCATCGTTAGGGTTGACTCAAGTTAGTAATTATCATTGATAGCTCTGGATGGCTGAGGATTGGAATCTGCATGGCCTATTCACTTCTCCATCAGTGCCTTTAAGAACTATTATGCTTCTCTTCAAGCCCATGTTCCAACGGTGAGTTGGATTTGCTGTTTGCACTCCCGGGCTATGGCTCGCAAGCTATCATCGCCGCGTAGAAAACGACCTACCCCCACCTCAAGCTCTTGAAAGATGTAATCGGGTTATAGAGACTGACCTCAGCTGTCCAGCTATGCTAGGAATGAAGTCACAAGTACCTCTCGTTAGGCAAAGAGATGATGCTCATAGCTCTTGTTTATCACTAACTGGTGTACCTATGCTTGGCTACGTTTACAAATTATGGGCTTCAAATCTACCCTACTATGGGTCATCAAGCACAATGGATAAGCTTAAGGAACTAAAAGGAGACATATTACCGAGGGCAAACAAAACGTCATGTTGAACCCAATATTCCATTTTCCCCAAAAGATTGTGTTCCGCGTAGGCCCCCTATCCTATCTCATGGCGGTCAACGTTGTTCCACCATCAACGATCAATGCTGCGCCAGTAATGTAGCTAGCTCTCGAACTACACAAGAAGATAACAGCATCCGCAACCTCTTCGGGCGTTGCAATTCTCCCCATGGGAACCGCGGCATTTACAAACTCGCCAAGACCCTGTACGCCTTCCAAAGCCTGTCGTGTCATCGGGGTATCGGTCCAAGAAGGACAGACACAGTTGACTCTGATTCCATATGACGCGTTATCAAGAGCCATCAAGACGTCAGCTGACTATTGTTGACAAGGGTTCTTGTTATCGACTGACCGCTATTCTTCGTCAACCCGAGAGCTGCGTGCTTGGACGTGGTGTACGGTAGGACACCAGGACTTGCGACCATGGAAGACGCAGAACCCAGATTCACAATCGCCCCGCGCGATACCCCTCTCCCAGCAGAGATTGCGACTGGTTCTTGAGCCCGCATAATGATAGAAACTTCTCGAGTGACAAGAAACATTCCTGTAGTGTTAACTTTTAGAAATTTCTCAAAGTCGGACAAAGATGTGTTGGCAATATCGACCGCTTGCCGAACTCCGATCTAGATAGTACCCGTCAGCTATACATGTCAGATCTTGAGATGCGTGAGCACCCAATGATGACTCACGCCAGCCGAGTTGACGTAGTAATCAATGCGTCCGAAGGTCCGTACAGCATGACTCATGAGGTTGCGAACAGATTCTTCGCGAGTCACGTCGATGGGAATGGCTTCACAGCGGAAGTCCTTGTTTACTGCTGCGGCTTTGCACTCTTTGACAACATCTTTGGAAGAGCGAACGACAATGTCAGCTATCAGAACGCCAGATACCCCCTTTTTTGCGAAGGATATGGCACAAGCCCGACCAATACCACTACCTGAGAAAATTGTGTTAGTTTCCAAGAGGACCGTTTGGGCAATATCGTTACTTACCCCCTCCAACTACCAGAGCATACCCAGAAACGTCCATGCTTGCAATAGCGCTGTCTCGGTTTGACCGAAAATTTCAGTTCAATAGCCTTGATAGAGGGCGGTATATTAGGCGAGAGGGCAACTGGCAACGCGCCGACATTAATACACAAATGACTGCCGGTTAGATTACAAATTCAACTCGGCACGCAAAAGCCACCATACCAAAAGGACCATGCGCAATGATGCCCATAGCTGTTTTTGGTAATGTCATATGACAAATCATGGTCGCGAAGGTGAACATCTCTGAGAAACTGCCGCCCCTTCACGAAGCCATATTCTAGATCTTGGGGTTGCACCTGTAGGATTCATCGATACTCGCACAGGTATGACCCTCTTATCCTGCGCTGATTCCAACGGTTCTCCGACAGGAAGCTCATCGTCACTCAATTCTCCAACCCCGCTCTACTGTATCGCCGGGGATATCAGACCATAGTCAAAGACCCATGTAGATCCCATTGATGACATGCATATTGTGTAATCCAAGATCTAGCATCTGACCGCTGTTATCACAACGTAGAATACATGTCGATGTATTGAAATCTCCAGTCCATCGCATGTATACACACCAAGTGTTAGTGTTCAAGATGTCGGATAGTTTCACTTTGGAGATTTGAATCATCTATCACTAGGTCTGTATACAGGCCAACCTAGACTCAGGATGGGGAGACAATGCCTCACGATGTAAGCAAGCAGTGTAATAAGTTCAGCTGATGTGAGGAAAGAGTGTAAAGGTGACACATGAGGATAAACTTGGAACATACTGTTGCTTCAGCAAGGTAGACGTCAATGAGATGAGGCTTTCTCGCTGTGTAGTGATCAAGATCAAGTGGTAAATAAAACATATGAAAATACTATAAGATCTGCTCACGAATCGATCGACGATTCCATGAAGAAGACCATTAACGATTATTACAAACACAAGCCAATCATACCAAAGCGCAATGACCAAGTCTGAGACTATCACCGTAGCGTCCACCTCTCAACCAGGTGATGACGCTCCGCGATCTCAAAATAAGCAAAACATGATCTCTGCCGATGCCGCAACTCCAGATGAGGACCATGTTTGCATCGTAGGAATGGGTCAGTAACCCCAAGACCTTCATTTTTATGCCACCATCCGGCCTAACGATGATGCAGCATGTCGGCTACCTGGTGGGATCCGCTCCCCAGATGATCTCTGGGAATTCATGATCCAAAAGAAATCAGCCTATGGACCCGTCCCAGCTGATCGATACAACATCGATGGTTTCTACCATCCTCAAAGCAACCGCAGCGGCGCAACAAATGTCCCCGGAGGCTACTTCATCAACGAGGACGTTCGACAGTTTGACAATGCCTTCTTTGACATCAATAATCTTGAGGCCACGTACATGGATCCTCAGCAACGCAAAATTCTCGAGGTTGTGTACGAGTGTCTTATGAGCTCGGGCACTTCTATGGAAGCTGTAGCTGGCTCTAATACCGGCGTCTATGTGGCCAACTTCACGGTGGACTATCAGCCTCTGCAGCTGAGAGATCCTGATTATCTGCATAGATATGTGACGACTGGTTCAGGTGCCACTATCATGTCGAATCGGATTAGCCATGTTTTCAATCTTCATGGACCTAGGTATGTATACTTCTTTCTCTGAGCATGTGAATAATCATGCGTTGACCATGCAACAGTCTGTCAGTAGATACTGCCTGCTCTTCATCTATCCACGCCTTCCACCAAGCCATCAAAGCTATCAAGGCGGGTGACTGTGACAGCGCAATCGTGGCTAGCGCCAATCTGATTCTAACACCGGAACCTCATATTGCGTCCGCCAAGAGCGGAGTTCTCTCATCCACAGGAATGTGTCTTACCTTTGACGAATCCGCCAACGGCTACGGTCGAGCGGAAGGCGTCAATTCTATTTACATCAAGCGGCTATCCGCTGCCGTCAAAGACGGAAACCCTATCCGTGCAGTCATCAGGGGAAGTGCACTGAATGCGTAAGTTAGCCCCGGAATTACTATGAACTGAGCCTGATACTCTTCTAGGAACGGGAGGACGCCTGGAATATCGCTTCCAGATAGTGACTTCCAAGAGTTGACAATGCGTAAAGCATACCAGGATGCCACCTTGGACGTTTCAGGGACTGATTACGTCGAGTGCCATGGGACTGGAACTGCTGTTGGTGATCCTATAGAGGTGGAGGCCATTGGTAGAGTCTTTGATCGAAGCTCAGGCAGCAAACTTCTGCTTGGATCGGTAAGCATCTGAAAACCGAGTGTGTATTGTTATTTTATGAGACTGACAAGATATTGGGTTAAAACAAATGTCGGACATAGTGAAGCAGCAAGTGGCCTCACGTCCGTGCTCAAGGTTGTCAAATCCTTCGAGAAGGGTCAGATCCCTCCAACTCGGGGCATAGTTAACCTCAATCCAAAACGTACGACATCATCTCTCCACGCACGGAATTCTGAACTAACATCATCTCCTACTTGCAGTGGTTCTTGCTAAACGCAATCTCATGATTGCGCAGGATACTCACAACTGGCCACGGGATCTTCGGCGTGCAAGCATCAATTCATTCGGGTATGGCGGTGCCAATGCTCATATCATTCTTGAGTCAGTCGAGAGCTATCTTGGCAGCAAACACCTGATGATGCCATCCATTAATAGCATGGCGACAACAAGACAGCAGAGAGCTGTAGTATTGCCTCTATCAGCTAGCTCGCCGTTCTCTCTCAAAGCGCTAGTCGATGACATCTCCTCAAGGCTCCCTCGGCTTGGCCATGCAAACGAGATTGACTCATTGGCTTATACTCTTACCCATGGCCGGGACCACCTCAGTCATAGAACCTTTATTCTCGCAGATCTTGACAAGAGCGGCAAGCTTTTGAGAACATTTCGAACAACAACGGGCGACGATGACTACCCCATTACGAAGCCGCTGCCACTTGGCTTTATTTTCACAGGGCAGGGCGCACAGTATTCAGGCATGGCGAAGGAGCTTCTCGCTAGCTCTGAGACTTTCTGCTCAACAATTCGCCACCTTGACTCTGTTCTTCAAGCTCTCGCCCCTGAACACGCTCCAGATTGGACACTGGAGGAGACCATCTTAGACTCTGATACAAATGTGATCAATGAGGTTGAGCGGAGCCAGCCGGTCTGCACCGCCGTTCAAATCGCCATTGTCGAGCTACTTCGCAGCTGGGGCCTTCAGTGCAACGCCGTTGTCGGACACTCCTCGGGCGAGATAGCAGCAGCTTACTGTGCAGGTCTGCTCAGTGCCCCGCAAGCCATCTCGGTAGCTTACTTCCGCGGGTATGCTGCTGGGCGAATGACCTTCAGGGGGACTATGATGGTAGTTGGATTGAGTGATGCAGCTGCCGCACTTTTGATCGAGAGCAAAGGGCTCGGAGATCAAATCTGCGTGGCATGCGTTAACGCACCTGAGAGTGTCACGTTGAGTGGCTCAGATGAAGGGATCCAAGTACTCAAACAGGCGCTGGAGAGTGACAACAGGTTTTGCCGTCTATTACAAACAGGCGGCCGGGCCTACCATTCCTCTATGATGAAAGAAGTGGGTGGTTTATATGAAGAGTTGCTTACCCCCCTTTTCACTAGGAAGGATGCTAGGAATGGCACTGCTTGTCGCCGCTCAGGCGAAGTCACTATGTACTCATCTGTGGGCTACAATCATGGGACCCTCAATAACTTGGATGAGGGCACTGATATGCCACCCTACTGGAGAAGGAACTTGGAGCAGCCCGTTCAGTTCAACTCCGCACTATCAAATCTGATCTCAGGCCAGGGCAATGTCCATCTCATCGAAATTGGTCCACACTCAGCCCTCGAAGGGCCGATAAAGCAGATCCGGAAACACCTTGGACTTACTGAAACAGCACTTCCGTATTCATCAGCTCTAGTCAGAAAGAAAGATGCCGACCAATGCGTCAAGACGCTTGCCGGAAAGCTCTTTTCCCACGGTCATTCTGTGAACTGGGATGCTGTCAACAATCTGCCCAACAATGACTTAAGGATTATTCATGAGCTGGCTCCTTACCCGTGGGACTACACGCGGAATCAAGGTGTACTGTGGAGTGAACCCCGAGCCAGCTACGAAATGAGGAACAGAAAGTATCTGCGCCATGAGCTACTTGGTACGCGCGCTCTAACAGGTAACGATATCGACTACACGTGGCGGAACCTGTTGCGTCTTGGCGAGATACCCTGGCTGAAAGACCATTGCCTAGAAGATCAGATCGTCTTCCCAGCAACGGGTTATATGGCCATGGCTATTGAAGCTCTTTCTCAGATCCTTGACTCCAAGGAGAAGCCAGCAGAGGATATCTCTTTTGAGTTCCGCAATGTCAACATCAGTGCCGCGCTACAAATTCCTAGCCAGGAGAGGGACGTCTATTCGAGAGACACTGATCTCGAACTTCATACTACCATGTCTGGTAGCAAGATCTCCAACACTAGTAGCTCAGCTGACTGGCATGGATTTTCTATCTCGTCCTGGCAGGCTGGAAGAACTATGCTTCACTGTATGGGCAGCATTCGTTTGACCAAGCCCCTTACAGCTCGGGATAAACACACTGTTGCGTTATCTGAGATTCATGGCTTTGACAAATGGGCCATGAACAAGTGGTATACCAAATGGCATGAGGAAGGTCTCTGTTTTGGCCCTTACTTCCGGTCTCTTCACAGCTTGCAGACTGATGGGGGACGAAGTCGACGGGAGACAATTGGGATCACGAAATTGGAGCCCCCTCTTGACGGAAATGGCGGTACGCCTTATACTGTTCACCCTATCACCATGGATGCAGCTATCCAAACAGCTGCTTTGAGCACGGCGGCTGGCCACGTCGACTCTTTGAGAGCCTGGTTACCAGTCTTCATTTCTGAGTGTAGAATACAGCCCCCGTCAAGCGGTGTCGATATTGACGTTGAGATTCACGCCTTCTCAGAAGAAACTGGCCTCTCTAGCAGATCTATTTCAGCCACGGTACGTGATTCGTCTGGCAAGCCTGTAATGGATTACACCGGACTACGAGTTGCTTTGTATACCGGGAAGAACGCAACTGCAGTCGAGTCGTCTACCATTAGCCACGGCGGTAGCAATCCTCCAGCCGACTTGTATACGCAGCGCAATCCAACTCTGAGAGTGACGTGGAAACCCGATATCCAGCGTCTCGATCAGAGTGGAGAGTCAAGTCTGAGGGAGTATATCGCTGCTTTCGTGGACCAACAGACCGAGGACGTGCGTGATGACAAGACTCTATCCGTTATGAGCGCTCTTCTCGACCTCGCTGGACACAAGAACCCACGCATGCGTGTAATCGAGCTAGGTGGCGACGGTCTAGGCTACAAGTCAAAGCACTGGCAATCGGCCTTGTCCAAAATAACGGCCTTTTCGAGGTACCGGTCCTGGCATATTGGAACCCTGAGAGCCAATGGGGACCTATCACTGGAGCCGGATGGTGAAGAAGGTCCGTTTGATGTCTTATTGCTTCCGAGAGTAAGTAAGTCTATTCATTTCCGAACATTCTCTAACGGGTTTCTATAGCACGATACTTCGAGACAATTCTGGGATCAGTTGCCCAAACGACTCGATGACTTGATATCAGATCAGAGCATCATTATCACTCGCGCAACGGATGTCGGCACCACTGAGCTGCAATTGGCTGGTTTTGATGCCCTGGATGTCGGAAACCAGATCTTACTCGGCGTGCGTCCTCTTCACATGCCCGGCATCGCGAACAGAAACGTCTTCATCTTGGTAAGTTCCCATCTATAACCAGCTAGTACATAAATACTAACCTTCAAGCGTTCTGACAATGCTTCCGCCACTGTTATAAAGCTTGGCGAGACTATATCAGCAATGCTGTCGGAACAAGTCGGTATATCTCATGTCAGCGTCATCGAACTCCCTGAGATAGACACTACAGAAATCACCGATGTTGACATATGTATCTCCCTACTCGAAATCGAACAGGAGTTTCTGGCTACTATGAATCCACAGGACATGGAACGACTACGTTCCATAACATCTACAACGACAAACCTGTTGTGGATCACTGGCGCCAACATGCGAGGTACTACCCCGAACCCCAACTTGACGCTTTCGAACGGTCTTTCCCGTGCTCTGATGCTAGAACAGCCTGCACTTCGCTTCTCCATCCTAGATCTTGGCTCACTTGTTGATCTTGATGCGGAGTTGATATGCTCGAGTGTTATCAAAGTCCTTGGACGTGTGCATGACAGAGATGATTGCGAGTTCATACACAAAGACGGTCTTCTGCACATTAGTAGATACTGTCCCGACAATCAGCTGAATTCACTCTTCAGGCGGCGCCTAGGACTTCATGCTGGGAGAGAATTGGAGCCGCTGGCGAGTTCGTATCCAGCACGATTATCGATTGATCAGATTGGGGCTATGGACTCGCTCTTCTTCCAGACAATGTCCGAGCCTACCACTAACGATGACTTGGGCCCTAGCTTTGTTGATGTTGATGTGAGAGCCGTCAGTCTGAATGCCAAAGATGTGTACACCATGAGCGGACGCGTGGACACGCGGAACATGACTACAGCATTTGACTTCTCAGGCCTCGTCACATCGGTTGGCCAAGATGTCAGCCATGTCTCGGTGGGCGATCGCGTTGTTGTATCAGCTCCTCACCATCTTGGAACAGCAGTTCGAGTACCAGCTGGATGTGTACACAAGATGACGCCTAACGAGGAGTTTACCGTCATGCCTTCTATGTTGGTCATATATCCCACTGCGTTATATGCCCTCAATGATCGTGCCCACCTACGGTCGGGCGAGTCTATACTCATACACGCTGGCTCTGGTGGTCTTGGCATCGCTGCTATCATTCTGGCCCGCAGGATAGGCGCCACCGTGTACACCACTGTTGGCTCTGATGCCAAGCGCGAGTATCTCATAAACGAGCTATCTATCCCATCTTCACGCATCTTCAACTCCCGAGATTCGACCTTTGTCCAAGGCATCATGGACGCAACGGGCGGCCGTGGAGTCGACGTCATTCTCAACTCCCTGGTTGGCGATCTAATGCATGACAGCTGGCGCTGCTTAGCTGACTTTGGACGTTTCGTCGAAGTTGGGAAGCGTGAGCTCGTTGATGCCGGAAAATTGGACATGAGCGTGTTCCTGCGCAACGCCACTTTCACCGCGTTCGATTTGTCGGAGCTGTTCTACTCCTAGGACCACTTCCATCGATCTATTTGGGATAGACTTATAAGTGAGACCCTACAGCTCTATCGTGACGGAGAGATTCAGCCGCCTCCCATCAAGGTCTTTGACGTTAGTCAGATTGCACAGGCCTACCGAAGTTTCTTGAGCAAGGATCGAGTGGGTAAGATTGTGATTTCGATGGAGGATCAGCAAGCTCGAGTGCCTGTAAGCATAACCCATGCCCTAGAGATATGAGACGAACTAACAGAGCTCATAGGTCGCCTCACCTCTTTATCTAAGTGTCTTTGACCCCGATAAGGTTTATCTCCTCGTCGGGTGTTTTGGCGGCTTGGGACGTAGCTTGAGCCGATGGATGATGACCCGCGGAGCCCGTCGATTTGTGTTCTTGGGTCGTTCGGGTGCTGACAGGCCGAGTGCACGTCAACTAATCTCCCGGCTGGAGCAAGCCGGTGCTACGGTCGCAGTAGTTCGCGGCGACGTCGGCAACTTGTCCGATGTCACGAAAGCAGTTGAAACATGTGTTAGTGCCGGAAGACGCATAGGTGGTGTAGTCCAAGCAGCCATGGGTCTTTCCGAATCTCTCTTCGCCAGTATGTCGAATGAAGCTTGGCACACAGGCATCGATCCTAAGTGGCAGGGAACATGGAACCTCCACAACGCGCTCCAGGTCCACGTCGATAAGGACCAGAACAACGAGCCTGACTTCTTCCTCCTCACATCCTCGGTATCGGGGACTGTCGGTACAGCTACTGAAAGCAACTATTGTTCGGCCAACGGCTTTCTCGATGCTTTCGCTCGATGGCGCCGATCGCGCGGCCAGGCTTGCGTTTCGGTTGGTCTAGGTATGATCTCGGAAGTGGGCTACCTGCACGAGAACCCTGAGATCGAAAGCTTGCTTCTGCGCAAAGGTATCCAGCCTCTCAACGAAGATGCGTTCTTGCAGATCGTCGATCTTTCATTGACTAGCGAGCAATATGGTCGGATTGACGACTCACATCTACTTACTGGCTTGGAGTCTGCTGCAATTCGCGAGCTGAGTGCTCAAGGGTTCGATGTCACCAGCCACGGCGTCCTAAATGAAGCACGCTCTTCAATCCTACTAGCCTCCGTGTTAGTAGAAAAAGAGGCTGAGGATGTGGCTCCCCAAGGCGGCCATCTAGCCGTTGTGGCTGCGGCAGAATGGTTCAAGAGTATTCCTTCGCCTCTATCACCCGTTTTTGCCCCAGTTGCAGACTCTGCTACCCTGCGCATCGCAATCATGCAGCTAATCAAGACGCGCTTCTCTAGCCTGATTCTCGTTCCTACAGACCAGATCAGTGAGGATAAGCCGCTGCCTAACTTTGGTGTAGATAGCATGATTGCATCAGAATTTCGCTCTTGGTTTTGGGCAGTTTTACGGATAGATATTCCCTTCTTGGACATTATGAGCACGAAAACGACTTTGGATACGTTGGCAGAGTTAGTAGAAGGGAGGTTTTAGCTAGAAATGTCATGCTACGGATAGCTTTAAGACAGAATGATATGTACTTCAGCCCAAAACCGTTTCCCTGTGAAACTCATCAGAACCACTAAATTGATGCTGGAGGTAAGTGCTTGGGGTATCGTGCCAATTTGATCGGCCGTCAAATATGGTAAAACTATCAGAAGATGTAAAACTTGACCATAAAGTGGTCTGAAGCACTTTTCATCACATGAAATATACTATACATAATTGAACCCCCATTTACCCTTCACAGTTATCCAAGGGACTGTGTTTACCTATGAACCTTTTTTCCAAGACTTTTCACGGTGGCGTAGGTCCTCTCAAGCCTTTATCCACTTGCTCGGTGTCCTTGGAATGTGCATCACCATATTTAATGTCCACCTGTACAAAGTCAGTCAACAAATAAGGCGCTTTCCATAAGTCTAACTCACAGCAGTTGTCCTTAGAATGCCATTATATGTCATGATCTCCTCTTCGCTTCCATTAGGTGAATATCCACGAATCTCAGTCTGTGTTCTGCTCCGATGCATATCCTTGAGATTAAACGACGAGACGCCAGGTGTGCCATTTCCATAACGACTTGGCGTGCTGTATTTTCCAGAATCATTCGTGTTTTTTCCAGAAAATAGACGAGGAAACATGCTGCGAAACAGTGGGCGCAGAGCAGGACCGCAACAAGCGATGATGGCGAGATTGACTTCGACGCTGCTCAGAATGTCACCCAGCGAGCGTCTAGAGTCGTATCCTTTGACGTAGATCTTCTTATGCAGTTCGATCACACGAACAATAGCGACAATTGTTACTCTGACCAAAAGTTAGTAATTGCGAATCAGGTGCTAGCCTCGTACTTACACGCCGCCCATAAGAAATACCACGATCAAACCTAGCTTTGCAGCGATCCGCATCTTGAGACCTAGGAAAATCCAAAACGGAATCAAAAGAACAAGAACATCCGTAATGATGTTGATGATGGCTGTCGAGATGTAAAACACCGGTCCATCAATCTGACGTTCTGGCTTTACAGAATGATCCCAGAAAGCATTGATAGGAATGGTTTGGAATACCACGGTCACGAAAATTGCAATCATCAACGCCACATTAATTGCGTTTAAGCCATAGATGGCCCATTTGATGGCACGGTTATGGCCTCCAAGTCGAAGAAGGAAGAACAGAATCGACGACTTTACAAGTGCCAGGATAGGGTTGTAAAGGACCTGCATTATCCAGTTGTAGAATAAAACAGGTTCGAGGTCATAAGACTTGGGAAGATCTTTAGTATGGAAGCCGATGTATTCGTATCTCAAGTCTATCAAAGATAAGTGCTCAGTCTTGGGGATATGTCGCACACAGCACTTACAGTAGTAATATGGAACATGTAGGCCGATGGAAAACAGCTATGTCGATCAGTTATCAGATCGACCTGATGGACGCGGGAACCTTACCATTGCGACTGTGACGAACCAGTCATCTACAGCCAGTCAGTCAAACCCACAGATCTCACAGACAGGATTTCCATGAACTCACCGATGCCAATTTGCTTGTTGCTAAATCTGGAGTACATGCGGGCGCCCCATGTGACGAAAGCAAGAGACGTCAGGAGGAAAATAATCGCAATTCCAGTTTGCTGCGTCGAATTCGTCGGTATTTCTGACAGCGGCACATAACCACGTCGAAAGACCATGTTGGCAGCTGTGCCGTGGTCCATGTTAGCAGCCTCGCAGATCAATTGAGTTAAAGAACGACATCCATCGTCAGCGTTGGGGAAGTTATTATACCTATAAGTTTGACACAGCGAGTGCATGGAAGCCAGTGATCTGGCATTTCAAACGCCTTCGACGTCGTGCGAGAACAAATTACCAAGGGTCTGCTTCATCATCAACAAGGGCCAAACGCTAAATCACAAGATCGTCAGTCACAATAATCCCTAGTCGGTCATCCTGGGGATCCTACAGGTTTGGACTTTTCTAGTGCTTCTTTAGCGACCGCAGAGAGGCATATCTTACGACAGGGAAATTGGCTAGATCAAATTTTGCAGGGTGGCAACCCTAGATAACTGCAGGCAGCCAATAAGACTCCAATTCACACGATTCTTGGCCGTTATGGCGTCCAGCTTCTCGTATTTTTAAGGGATAGCGTCGGTAATTGATGCCGATGGCTCTTGAACTACCGGCTGGCCCCTCCTCATCTTCTGTGGCTGTTTCTCCACCTCGTAAACCGATAGCCGATGTCTACAAATACGGGACCAGGCGGCCCGCTTCAGGATTTTCATTGTTCGTCTAACTGCTATAGCCCCGCCAACCGGATGCAATTCCAGTGTCTTGGCTGCTTGGCATCATGTTTACGACAAACACTCTCCCAGTTTGAGCACTAACAAGGGAGGTGGTAGCGCCCTCGGGCCTCAGGGTTCAATCAATGTTCGGACGAACATGTTCGTTCTTCTGCAAGATTAACTTCACGATAAAATTAAAACATCAGATGACATCGTGAACTCTGATCCATCTCCGGATACGACTTACAATCCCTATGCTAAGACCGTTATGAGAGTTCTATGAATGCAATTTCTCGAGGAAGACTAGATCCTTATTGCACATCCTCGTCTGTATCCCTGACTCAATCTCTGTTGAAGCCGTAGCCGATTTGTCAGAGAAGCTGCATGACGCAGGGGTTCTCTGTGCCGACGTATCCAGCTCCGCGCTCCCTTCGCCACAGCATAAGCTTAAAGACCGAAGGAAATTATGACGAGCTGACAAAGCCGCTTGCATAACGCTATCTCTTGCCACCTCACGGAGTTATACTCATACAAATAAGTTCACTCATGTCACATTTTAAGTTCTAATCGAAGCAAGGTCTGTTTCGTGTGGTGGCTTGCATACTGTCACCTTCCTTCCATCGATCTTCCCTTCCCAAAACAGCCGCCGCCATGCACATCACTCCCAGCCTTTTGGGCAGCCTTCTCGCCCTACTGGTCTCTCAGAGCGGCACAGCCTACGCTGCTGACTCGGAGCAGACCAGTGAAGTTGGCGAGACCGTCAAGGGTGATTACCTGGCCGAGGAGGCGTTTCAGCTCACGGACGCCTCACTTCCCCAGATTGATGAGATCGATCCCGATCATGCATCACTCTTCTACCCTGAGAATGTCTCCACCAAGCGTCGAAGTCTGAGTTCGCGCACTGCGACGAAATGCAAGACTTTTCCTGGAGACTTTCTCTGGCCCAGGGAGCCGATTTGGAAGTTGCTTGACTTGATCACTGGTGGCGCTCTCATCAAGACTGTTCCCATTGCAGCGTCATGCTACGATAACCTTGGTGTTTACGACAAGACTCGATGTAGTTATGTCACTGACAATTGGTCCAACTCCTCTCTGCAGTAAGTCAGCTATATACTACCCTACCTACTCCGTAGCTAATCCTGTCAAGTATCGCCGACCCAACCTCTGTCATGTGGCCCCTATACCAAGGTCGCACATGCCAACCGGGCGAGACAGTCGAAGGGAAATGCACCCTTGGTGGCTACCCATCCTACGTCGTCGATGCGCAAAACGTTTGCCATATACAATTGGCTGTCAATCTTGCCCGGTCGCTTAACATGCGACTGGTCATCAAGAACACTGGCCACGACTTTAATGGGCGATCTGCCGGTGCCGGTGCCTTGTCGATCTGGATGCAACGCTTCAAGGGTATCCAGTTCTTCAAGACCTATAAGACCAAGGGTTATAGTGGACCTGCCTTCAAGGTTGGAGCTGGTGTTATTGGCTCTGAACTTTATGAGGCAGCCGAGAAGTATGGTGTTACTGCTGTTGGAGGTGAAGGTTTGAGCGTGGGTTTTGCTGGAGGATATCTAGCTGGTGGTGGACACTCGCCCATGTCCCCTCTCTACGGAATGGGTGCCGATCAGGTAAGAACCTTGGCATAGACTTGATGACATACACTGACACGCATAGATTCTCAGCATCGACGTCGTCACTGCAGATGGCCAATTTATTACTGCCAACCAGGACAAGAACACCGACCTCTTCTGGGCCCTCAGCGGCGGTGGAGGAAGCACATACGGTGTCGTGACCTCATACACCGTCAAGGCATTCCCCAAGATCAATGCTTCCGTCATGACATTCTCTTTCGGCACCAGCGATACAGTATCTTATGATACCTTCTGGAAGGCTGTAAAAGCTTACTGGAAGGCCATTCCTACCTTCAACGATGCCGGTAACTATGAGTACTGGGGTGTCTTCCATGGACCAGGCGACGCACTCATCTTTTCTTTCTTCCCTTGGTTCGCGCCCAACCATACTCTTGCTGAGTTGAAGACTTTAACTGCACCTCTTTTCAAGACCTGGAAGGACCTTGGTATCGAGCCCAACGTTACCGCGTCTGAGCATGATACTTTCTATGGAGCTTGGTCGGTCGGTTTCCCTCGGGAGGCTGTTGGTGCTGCCAGGTCCAAGACTGCTGGTCGTCTCTTCCCTACGTAAGGACTACCCTCACATGCTCGTGTCGGTTATAGCTAACTGTTTCCTTCTTAGTGAGAACCTCGTAGACCCAGCCAAATTCGAAAAGACCTTCAATGCACTCAAGAGTCTTTCCGATAAGGGTGGACAGATTATTGGCTTTGGTATCACCGGCGGCCCAGGCCCTTACCCAGATAACGCTGTCAACCCAGCTTGGCGAGGCGCTGCCATGTGGGCCATCTCTGTCATGGAATTCCCCGAGGGCAGCTCATGGGACGTTGTTGCTGAGAAGAGCAAGACTTTGACAAACGATTGGATGAAGCCTTGGAGGGATGTGACACCTGGCGGAGGTGCATACGCCTCTGAGGCTGACGTGACTGAGCCTAACTTCCAGCAGTCCTTCTATGGCGCTGATAAGTATAAGAAGCTTCTTCGCATTAAGGATAAGGTTGATCCTAACGGTCTGTTCTATGCGCTTCAGAGTGTTGGCAGCGACCGGTGGTATGTCACGGACCAAGTTCCTGGTGTGCCTACCCAGAATGGTCGCCTCTGTCGCGTGTAGACCCAAGGTCACCCCACATCACGGCAGCCGCTAAAAAGATATCTGACCTAATTCGTGTTCCCATTCTGCCGTTGTACATAGTCGATAGTCAAGAAGATCGCTTTTTATACATACATATAATTCGGGAGATTGGCTGACCAATTCCGACTTTGAGTGATCACGAAACTTGTTCCCTGATATCTTAATTGGGAGCCCTGTCACTCACCAAAGGGTGAGCGTCAACATGCCAAAAGCCCAGGACGAAATGCGGTCAACAAACAAGTCTTCGCATGAAGGAGACAACAGAAAACAACAATTAAGCCGAATTATCATTCGCCTACCTCCTAAGCGATATCCACCATAATGGCAGGCTATGCTTATTCTGCAGCTATGCGCAGCGATTTGCCCTAAAAGGAAGCTGTACCTTGCTTATTTTTTAAAATTAGAGCGAGAAATCTGACGTGATCGACAGCTGACGGCATGATCAACTGACGTATGAGTGGCTGTGGAAATAAGATAAACAATGCAGATCGCGGGCTGTGCTTAGACCCTCTCGGGTATAAAAGCACGGGCAAAGACTATACCATAGCTTCTACCAAGAGTCCGTGATTAAAGTTTCGAGATTAAATTCATCATGATCGCTCAAGGCCTTGTCTGGCCCGTGCTCGGCCTTCTTCTCAACTCCGTTTCAGCAGGTACCATTCGTCAATCAGCACTAAAGTTAACCGTCAAACACGAGGGTACACTCAACCCAGCCATAAACGCCGACTTTCCAGATCCATCGATCATTCAACTCGAAGATGGATCATGGGTAGCTGTCGCAACAAACGGCGGGCCACCAGAGAACTACCGAAAACTTCAAGTCGCTACAGCTAAAGATCTTCTCGGCGAATGGACCCTGCACCAGGAAGATGCCCTCCCCGATAAAGGCTGGACAACAGGCGAGAACACCTGGGCGCCTGATATTCGCCGCATTGACAGTGGAGAGTACATCGTTTATCTAAGTCCTGAGATTGAAGCTGGGAGACACTGCATTGGTGTCGCGCGCTCAAAGAACGCAACTGGTCCTTATACGTACGATGAGAAACCTCTTGTCTGCGGACCAGATGATCTTAAAGGCGCCATTGACGCAAGCGGCTTTAAAGACCCCGACAGTGGAAAGAACTATCTCATCTACAAGATTGAAGGCGATGCATCAGGTCCAACAGGCGGCACACCAATTATGCTCCAAGAAATCGAAGGCGACGGCGTTACCTTCATTGGAGAAGCCGTCAAGATCTTTGACCGCATCGGTAGTGAAGATGGGGTTCTCGTGGAAGCGCCAAACATCGTTCGACTTGGCAGCGGGAAATATGTCTTGTTCTTCAGCAGTCACGATTTTCGCGATCCGCTGTATAATGTCAAATATGCTTATGCGGATAAGCTATCGGGACCGTATACGCGTGCGGAAGAGCCGCTGATTGCGGCGCCGGATTTTGGACTTGATGCGCCTGGTGGTGCGACGAGTAATGAGGCGGGTGATACATTGGTCTTTCATGGATGGTGTCCTGATAACAAGAACATTCGATGTATGTATAGCGTTGAGTATGAGTATGAATGAGGGATTCGTACTGGTAGATTACAACGGAATTATTTAGTGACTTTCAAGACCGTTATTCAACGGGAACCGTTATGCGCCAAAGAAAGTTTGTCTTCAACCTTCCATGCTGGATGCGCACATATCAGCAAAAAGAACATCTTCGCCAATGAATGCAAAAGATATGATATAATCCAGTGAAATATCGACCACGCCAGGAGTCGAACCTGGAATCTCTAGAGAGTTCGGGAGCTGGAAACCGAAATCTAGCGCCTTAGCCATTAGGCCACGCGGCCGGACCTGTCGATGATTGGCTCGCTTTTGGGAGCGCTCAAGTTCTCGACACGTTCTTGCGCGTGACTACGCGAAGAATAGGGTAGCTGTACTCGACGTGAAGCGTTCTGTTTATTTGAGTCAGTTATTGATTAATTATTGCCCTTCATTTAGACTTGCTCGATTATGGTATGTAAATCTCTTCTATCCAGAATCTCGTTTTTTTCCCTTAAGTAAAAAGACTTGGATTAATTTCTCGACTTAACATAACTGGAGATAAAATCACCAACCGCTAAATTTACATAACCTGAGCCAACTGACAGAAAGCGTGCACAAGTTTCTTCAACATCCAAACCGACATCAAGCCAATACTTATTGATCGCTATTTACACTCCGTAACAGTGGCTCGCCAGTTTGATGGCAGAAGCTCCCTTCCAATAATGCTTTGCTAACCCTACTTAGCCTCCTGGAGCTTCAACAACTTTTGCACACTTGGTCGCTTGAGCATATTCTCAGCCCATTTCTTAACATACGGGTAATCATTCTGATCGAACTCCTCATTCGGAATCCGCGGCTCAGCTGTATGCTGCCAGGTAAAGAACGCGAGATCCAGGTACGAGAGACGACCGCCCAAGAACCAAATATTTCCATCCGTATCAGGCTCCTGCTTAGCCAGGTGCGCGTCCATGACGCTGGTTACACGATTGACTTCTTTGACATAGCGCTCACGAGCTTCGGGAAGTGGCTGGTAGATGATGAACCACATCGCTTGTCCGTAATAAGGTCCCTGGCCGGTGGTCTGGAAGAAGAGCCACTGGCGAGCGTGGTAAGCTTCAGCTGTGCCAGGTTTGAAGCTAAGTTTGTGGTATTTATCGTAGGTCTCTGTGAGGTACTCGATGATGGCGCCCGACTCCCAGAGAGTGAGGTTTGTGTTTGGGTCCTGGATGGAAGGCAATCGCCCGTTGGGGTTGATAGCGACGTAGGTGGGGTTCTTGACGTCGGTGAGAGGGATGGTTTCCGTCTCATAAGCTAATCCTAATTCCTCGCACAGGAGGATAATCTTGCCAGCATTTGGTCCGTGGACTCCCAGCACTTTGATAGGCTTCATTTCTGCCATTGTGATGAAGGGTGAATAGTATGATAGTAGATGAAACGAAACTGATCTGAATTTTGTATAAGGCTGAGTGTTCTAGTAGAGATGATAGATGGTTAATAAACTTCTCCTGCGCGGGTTGTATCCCTTTAAATACCTGAATGCCCCTTGCTTGCACCCAACTTAACTACATCGAACAGACTCAGCACTAAGCACGAGCGCGGAGGGAACTGACAAATACAAACAAACAGTGGCATAACAAGTGATTAGTCAAGTTGCGATGAGGTTCGAGGTTCATCATGATTGCCCTCATGTAAGCCCAGTAAAGTGCCTGCTTCCGCGGAACTGGTGGCTCCCATTTGATTGGCTGGCTTATTGTGAACAGGAAGCGACAAAACTCCCGACTCCGAATTGCTTTACAAATGTGCAACTTCTACAAACTGTTCCATTGAATTACTTGATAATTGATGTAAAGAACACTTGAAATTTAGGATAGACCGATATTTCTTTTCTTTGAAACTAGTTACTCAGAGCGATGAAGTCAATGCCGTCCATGATGGCGCCATTGTAACACGACAGGTCATGTAAGTCATCCACAACCGCCACAACCATGCATATTCAGTCTAACACACATACATCTACTATACAAAAGTTCCAAAATTATTATACGAAGATCACTGTAAAAATTCTATTCATTTACAAGGTCCTGCTCGTCTCCGAGAAATACATCCGATAGTCCGACTTTGAACCGAGACAGTCCCACTCTCTCGGTTTTGGCAATCGGAGTCCGACTCGGCTGAAGTCATCATCCTCGCAGGAAACTCAATCCCAGTCCGTCAAATGGCACGCGACCGAATAATATTATCAGTCACGACACTGGCTAATACGAATATAAATACGATCCCCGCTATCTCCCTCATGCCAAGAACTAAGATATACTCTGCAGACTGACATTCCCATCAACGAGTCTTCAATCAGCAATGTCACGCATCGCTTCACTATCACGACGTCATCTTCTCACCTCCCTCAATCAACAACCTAGACGCTACTTCTCAGCTACCATGACTCAAGCAAAAGACACATGGTCTGCAGACCAATATGTCAAATTCCTCAAAGACCGTACCCGTCCTTCAACAGATCTTCTCGCCCATGTTCCCAACACTTCTCCCAAGCGCGTCGTGGACGTTGGCTGCGGGCCCGGCAACTCAACCGCCGTGTTAGCCGAGCGCTATCCCAACGCTCATGTCTCAGGCTTCGATTCCTCAGCTGATATGATCAAGAAGGCGAAACAGACGCTTCCGAATGTTTCGTTCGAGGTCGCTGATCTTTTAAGCTACAAACCTCAGGAACCTGTTGATGTTCTCTTCTCCAATGCTGTCTTTCAATGGTTGCCAAATGGGCAGCGCATTGATATTGTGAGGAAGCTTCTTGAGCATGTTGCACCTGGTGGAAGTCTCGCTTTTCAAGTTCCGTTCAATCTTCAAGAGCCAAGCCATGCTTTGATGAGAGAGACAGCGGATACACCTAACATGCCTTGGACAGAGAAACTCAAAGCTGCCAATTACTCCCGAGACCAGTTTCCTTCACCAACGGAGATTTGGGATGGATTGAAGCATTTATGTTCTGATCTCGATATTTGGCAGACGACTTACATGCATGTTATGGAGAATCATGAAGGGATTGTTGAGTGGGTCAAGGGTACTGGTCTTCGACCATACCTAGATCCATTGTCGGAGTCTGAGCAGGAGGCTTTCGTCGAGGCTTATTTGAATAAGCTGAAGAAGGGTTATACCGCGCAAAAAGATGGGACAGTTCTTTTGCCATTTCCTCGGTTGTTTGTCGTTGCGACAAAGTCTTAAATATGGAGCTGAAGCATTGTATATATTACTATAGGCAGAAGAACACAGTGGGAAACCTATTTAGGAAACCAGGCATAGCTGAAAATCTGTCGTAGGGTTAGGGACAGACTTTAGCCGTGCGATCGGGCCAAGGGATGTGCGCGATAGCCGCCGTCAATAAGCAAAATTTGTTTCACGCATCGCATGTGTACTTGTATCCCTCCCCATTTCGTATTTTCAGCTGTGGCGGCGCCATAGTCAATAAAAACAGTCAAAGCGTACAGCCTTAAAAAGCTAGCCAGTGAGAGATAAGTTTCTTGATAAACTCTTATTTAAAGTCCAATACGTGCTTCTTACTTTGCATTAGTCTGTGGGGGCGCTGAATCGCTGACTGGGGCATAAATATTAATAAGTGAACTCATGCCCATCATTGCTGCCTTACTTAATTATGGCCGTTAGTACCTTTGGTGGGACTACTCACTGCTGCGTGTGTTATCTATCTTCTGGCCCTACTCTAAGATTACGTCCTTCCCGGGCCTGTAGCCTTGTGACAGCTGACCATGCCGGCTTCATACCATAAAGGCCAGGTCTATGAATGCGTCTCCAACGATCCGTCGGATCTACAGTCCCGGCCCCAGCACCAGCATTCTCGCTCTCAAAGGCTAGGCTTTGTGCGCATTCTGGTACTATCATTAGGCACTGTCGTTATTGTTGCTGTGGTCACTTTCTTAGGCTTCCTCTGGTGGGGTGCCATTGCATCCGTCAACGAAGGCGACAGACCCAGCTCACACATTTTGCGACGCATTCTCGGCTCAGGATGGCTTCTCAGGTCCATCACTATCTCCTCACTCGTCTACCGCGTAGTCGCTGGAGCACAGACTGCCGCCGCCACTGAAATGATCGCCTCTATCTTTCTTGAGGGCAACGGTTGCCTGCTGCCTGACCTTGCTCGCCTATCACTGACACGCTGTCAAACCGCGGGGCCATTCCAGCTAGCATTCACTGCACCTCGACAGCTTCACGACTCAGGGAATCTTTTCACGTCTGGATTGTTGGTTGCTTTGCTGATAGCAAGCGTTGTTACGCAGTTCACTTCCACTATCTTGTTGACTGACTTGAGCGCCGCCCGTCTCGTCAACGACCCATCTACTCTTAATGTCGCCTTCGGCTTCAAGTACCCTTCAAGCGAAGACGCAAACTCGTCTACTAACTTGTTCAATCCTTACGCGGGTGTTGATTACTGGACGAGCCGTCCATCATCCTATCTCCGTTTCGCTGAGATATCAGCGCCACCCGTTCAGGGTGACGGTGTTTATGATACGGGAGCCATAGCTCGTGCGTTTCTTCCGTTCAACAACTCAACCCAGCGCGCCACTCTACGAAGTTACGAGGGGCCTGCCACTGTTATCGACGCTCGTGTCATATGCACTCGTCCTCGGCTAAGCATACATACCATCAATCTGACCGACGTATATATGCTATCTCTAGGTGATTCGGTCTCTATACATGGAGAATATGAAGGCCTCGACACCACATATTCAGATCCCTCGAGCTTCGCATGCATGGTGGATGTAGGCAAAGTCAGTGATAGACCGCTGCAGCAAAGAATTTCTCTCTGCCCAATGGACTCAACTCCTGCGTTTATAAAAGGCGGTGTTCGACCAGATTTATCATCATATACCAAGGCCTATCTATTCATCAACGCCACCTCTGGCTTTGAGAATTGGCGAGAAAATGGCCTAGGTGGTAACGAACCCGTGACTATCTTGGAAAGTCACAGGACAAGCCAATCTCAAGGACCATGGCAGTCCCTTGGCCTCAATGGGGCCCCGAATACAGGCATCGATGCGACCCTGTGCTTCGCTAACCCGATCCCATGGGACTACAAGATATCTGCCGCCAGTTCTCAAGACGGCTTTGAGCCCACCCTGCAGTGGAACATAACCGCGGGCACGTATCGGAGCAACGCGGTACGATCCCTTTTAGGATCGACACTTGCCCCGGTCCCTTCTTTGGAGCGTGGCCTACTTAAGCTAGCATCGCCAGGTAACTGGAACACTGCCGATGCCAGCATTGCCTTTAATACCCCAGATACAATTAATTACATCTGGACAGCCCTGAGAACCCAAAGCTATAACGTCAGTTTGAGCCTGTCAAAACGGGAGAATGGGGATGACTTGCCGTTATTAGTGCCACATCGCGCCCATATCGGACTATTCCAAGAGATCCTAGCCCACACAGACAGCAATGCGGCGTTGGCGATGCAAGCACTCTTTTTCACATTGCTTCAAATGTCGTATTCAGATTATACGGCCGAGTTCGATGTCTCGGCAAAGGCAAGCGCTAGCTTCTCACAGGACGTCATTATCCCTGTGCAGTGGCGCGGATTCATACTATTCTGTACCATCGTAGGCATACATATAGCGTTAGTTACTGCCATCATGGTGACATTCTTTCTCAGGACAAGAGTTACAGCACTAGGAAATGCTTGGCAGGCCGTAGGACAAGCTGTAGAGGTGGCGGGCGGTGAAACAGTTTATCGAGCTGTTGGTATGACAGACAAACAGATGATGGCGTATCTATTGACTGTAGGCAATGCTCATAAGCAGGTAAAACTATCTTAAGTATAATACTGATTAAATATTCAATAACTTAACCTTATTATAAAACTACTATTGAATATAATAAGAAGGATATAACTAGTATAAGCTTTCCTCAAACTTTCTATATAATACTTATATTATTATTATTACTGATAAGTTTTACGAGTGCTGTTACATTTGCCTGATGTCTAGCAATTAGCATTCCGCTGACATACAAGTCTGGTCTGGCGCTTGATACCGCGATAATGCTGATTCTCTAAGACTTGGAGAGCAGATCAAAGAGACTAATAGATACAATAAGGACTGGTGTTCGCTGTACAATGAGTTGGAAATGGAACTGGCCGAGAATCAAGCGGAAGGATTGTAAAGAGTTTACTTTGAAGGTAATTGATTTCAGTAGGAGAAAAAGTTATTCGAAAATAAATTGAGTAGTCTACTCAACTAAGCACTGAATTATTGCTTTGTGAAATCCTGACTGGAGGAAAGAAGATGATTCCTGCGAACGCGACATGTATGTAGCAACTGAGATATGCATCTAGCGAAGCGCCACTGAAATTTCTGCACGTGCCACAGCCGGAGTTTGCCATTCCTCCCCGGACACCACTACAATTCATCAACAACACCAATAATCCTACATGGCAGATCGCGAAGAAAGCAGTCCTGCCATAGAGGCACACGGCTCGGATGAAGGACCTCCTTCCAAAAGACAACGAGGCTTTATCGCCAGACAGGTACGCCTCCTCCCACGTAACCGGAATGAGATGACTCAAACATGATAGGCATGTGAATACTGCCGCCAGAAAAAGACAAGATGCGATGAAGATTTCCCATGTGGACTCTGTAAATCTCTCGGTCTTCAATGTAAATTCACCCAAAGAAAAGCAACGCGGTATGTCTCGTACTCCTTCGCTGAAATGTTAAGACTAACAGTGTCAGAAATGAAGCTTCTCTTGGGATGATCGTCAACATCCTCCGTCGCATAGAAGGCAAAATCGACGATTCAAAACCACATGAGTCAAACCCTACAGAACATCGCTCCATCGCCACCGCTTTACGACCCTTTAACCCTAGATCTCCCGCAAATTCAAGCGAAGTCCTCGGCGTGCCCTCGTTTCTCCGCCACGAAACGATCGATTCACCAGCTGCACCAACCGACCCTAATCCCGCTATCTCTTTCAGCGCGCATCAAGTACTCTTCTGGCCAGCGATTCAGTCTGCGCTGCCTGAATCTGTAAAGTTAATGTGTCAGATGCAGGGCGGTACATACTCTACCCGCCTTGAAGCTTCACGGCCAAAACTTCCGCACGCTACGTCTGTGGATATATCATCAGATTGGCTGTCAAAACTTAGTATTGCGACTTTGAAGCAGCTATCTGATGTTTACTTCACGACATTTAACCTTGCAAATCCGATACTGGATCAGAAGACGTATTTTCAGCGCACGCTTGGTGTTGCGATTGATGGGAACTTTGGGATTTGTATTGAAAGCTGTATCGTTCTCATTGTTATGGCTCTCGGATCAATGGGTCAAAAAGCGCTGCAGGAAGCTGGGTTTTCTGGGACGCCGGCGTCGAGTCCGTATGTTGGACAAGATGCCGACATGCCGGGATTGGATTTTTTCAATGAGGCGAGGAAACGGTTTGGGTTCTTGATGTGCGAACAAGATCTACAGGCTTGCCAGTTCTATCTTCTATCAGGGTACGTTCAATCATGCAGGTTGGGGTGAAAGCTGACGTCGACAGATTGTTCTATGCTGAGGCTTTGAGACCTATAGATTGGTGGGCAATGCTCAGCAAAGCAAGTGCATGCAGCGCATACTTCTGGAACAAGTAAGCTGCATTCTGCTATACATCAAACCTATCTAACTCTTTTAGCTTATCGAGAGATCGCGACGAATGGATGCTGGACATGCAATCTCGCCTGTTCTGGATAACAAGTATGTTCGAAGCCGTCCTATCCCAAGAACTTAATCTCCCGCCTAGTAATTCCCTCCATCTCGAAGAACACATCGCTTTGCCAAAGTTCATCTCCGCTCAGGACATCGCATCGTTTGGATCGTTTCGATATCCAGGCGATGATCCGTTTTTTCACTATCACTTCTTATCGCAGCTCGCGCATCGACTTATATTGACAAGAGCGAGGAATAGTTTGTTTCACTTTAGTAAGTTCCGAGGCTATTGAGAGAGGAGAGGTGCTGATGTTTGAAGATCCTACTGCGGATTATCCGCCTGGACCTGTGGAGGATGAACTTATCAGACAATTGGAACAGTGGCGTGAGCGGCTTCCGCCTATGCTTCAGTTTGATCCAAAGTCGCCACTGACGCAAGCTGAGTCTCCTTCCGACGCGCTTGTGACAGCTTGGTTGCATGCTCGATACTTTGTCGCGAGATATCACATCGGTCGACCTCTACTGTAAGCATGTTGACACAATATTCTTCAAAATACTGACTTGAACAGCCACCGAGCTCTTGAAAGACCAGCGTCACTTACCGAAGGACATCTCCGGAAATGTCGCGACGCAATAAGCGCTGTTCTCGCCTGGGCTTCCGTGATTCAAGTCACCGACACAATGAGGAGTTGCAATCCTCTCAAATTCTTCGTCTGCAGCCAGTAATACTCCCTCTCACTCTCATTAATGGCAGTTCTAATCGTATCTCAGAATATTCGGCCAAATATGCGTCATATACGCTCTCAGCGTCTCACCATACCCCTACATCCGTGCCATTGTATCAGACGTCAACAAAAAGTGGACAAACTTCGCTCTCAACTATCTCGAGGCTGGGGCATTTTCCAGCCCCGCAATAGAGCAGGACTTTAAAATAGCAAAGATTCTCTGTGAGGATATAGGAAAGATTTGAGCACCAGGGAGATCTGCATAATTATGATGTGTAAATAAATTTTCTTGCAGGATTCGGCTTCGGCTTCGGCTCAGAAAATAGTTGTAAATCCGTAAACTTGTCGGTTTTACGTCACTATCATCTCGTCGATCGCTATCGGACTCATCGTGTTTATCGGACTTTAGACCATTGTGGATCGAGTCGTCGTCCGGATCACTAGCCTCTTTTGCATTTTGGAGTTAGTCCCTATGACGCGAACATCTCTCAGTTTCCACCGCCGGTACAACTACAGTGCCGAACTTCCGTTGTCGTTTTCATATATCTACACTTAACAATTGCGATATTCATTTCAGAAACCATACCATATAATTATTTTATCTTTGATAAGACTGAGAAATCCTCAAAATGTCGCAAAATGGTCTCGCGTTCAACTGCGCCGTCATCACCGGTGGAGGCGGCGGTATCGGCCGTGCACTAGCCGAGTATTTGATCTCGAAGGGCAAAAAGGTTCTTCTCGCTGGACGAACTGAGTCGAACCTCAAGTCTACTACCCGGGAAATCGGTGCTGCGGGTTATTATGTTCTTGATACTGGCAAGACAGCCGATATCCCCGCTTTCGTCAAGAAAATCACCAGCGAGCACCCTGAGCTCGACTGCCTCATCAACAACGCTGGTGTTCAGCGCCCAATTGACGTTTTGAAGAACGATGATTTCCTCGAAAAGGCCGACCAGGAAATTGACATCAACATCCGAGGACCGATGCATCTCTCCCTCGCCTTAATCCCCCACTTCAAAACCAAGCCCAACGCGCTCATCGTCAACATTACCAGCGGTCTAGCCTACATCCCCTTCTCCGTCATCAACCCTGTATATAACGGCACTAAAGCCTGGCTGCACTTCTTCTCCATGAACCTGCGCACTCAACTCAAGAACACCAAGATTCGCGTTGTTGAGATTGCCCCGCCTATGGTGGAGTCGAATTTGCATCGGGAGAGGGAGAATCCTGATGATAATAAGAAGGAACATGCGCCGCATACATTGACGATGGAGGAGTTTATGGGAGAGATTGTGCCCAAGTTTGAGAAGGGCGATGATACGATTGGGGCGGGTATGGCGGCTAAGGCTATTGATACGTGGTATGGAGCTTTTGGTGGCCTATATGAAGGTGCTGCTAAGGACTATAAGAGTGCCCAATGAGTGTCAACTAGGATTAGGACAGAAAGTACATCTAGATAGTAAACAAGGTCCTTGAATTACGAATCGAATTGATGGCGTTTTGTTCCTCCTGGAGCAACTGGCAGAGATAAAATAGTAGAAGTCAGATTGCAGGTCATCTTACGAACCTACCATTCTAAACAATTCGACCATTATCAAATTTCGCTTATCCAAGAGCTCCTGTCTTAGTGCTTCATCCGTGGTCTCATCAAGTTCATCATTTACCTGGCGGAGGAAATAAAGACCTGCATTCAGCCGTCTTTGGCGCCAGTTCCTCCCACGGCGTGCTGCCTGCTCCCTGGTTTTTTGCAGGGCCTTCGGCTCTTCCTTCTTTTGAGATTTGAAGGTGTCCCAAAGACTGAACAGAAGGGTTATAATGCCAACACAGAGGGACACCATCTGGTCCAGTTCTGTAATATCAGTCGTGGTTCTTGGAACGAAGAACAGGGCGGAAACACCCGAGTTCGGTGATGGTACGAAGCTTGTTTCTCCTAACGCTCCCAAGGGCGTGCTTATAGAGGCTAGAGAAGCGAAAAGCAAGAGGGGCAGGCTGAAAATTGAAAGCAGCGTCAAAGACCGCATTGGGTTTCCATGTCGGGCGTCTTCTTCGGTGAGCTGGAGTGCCCTGGTGGATTGTAGTTGATTCTCCCACCGCACTGCCGAATCTATATCTATAGCCTGTCCCCTCAGGGCTGCCCTCACTTCTATTTCGAGCTCGGTATCGACCGAATCCATCTCTATTTCTTCCTCGGGCTCCTCGACTATGCCTAACCGTAGACTCATTATGAGACTACTGAAGACAGTAAGCCATACTGCCACAAAGACCATTAGCGACACCATAACCTCGAAGAAGTTGAAGAGAAATGGACGTGTTAGATTGGTGTCAGATACACTGACTCCCCTCATTTGCGTGAATACAACCGCCTCGGTCGAGAAAGCCAGTAGGCCAATGGCAACGACGGCTAGTGTACGCTTCAGATGACCGAAGAACATGGACATGAACACCAGAATGACGGCTATCGCAGAGAATGTTTCGCATACGTCGAGCGCCGCCTCTGTAGCTGCTGCATGCTTCACTACTTCCGAATCTGCGCTGGTAAAGAGATACAGGATCGATTCATGGGCTGAATTGCCAAAGAAGAGCATGTAGATAGCATGCCCTGCTGCAACACCTGGCACTGCTAAAACGACAACAAGATCCGCGCTGATGCTATCTTTACGACGATACTCCGCGTTCAAGCACCAAGTGGTCATGACGGATACCACCATGCAGAGCCACGAGGCGATGTTTCCTGGGCCGTAGAAGGATGCGACTAAGGAGAAGCGTTCACCGGGCAAAGACGCGCCACTCATAGTGTCGCCTATAGCTCGCTTCTGAGCTTGAATCTTGCTCACAATGGACCAAAGTACGAGCTTTAGAGAAAAGACACCCAGAAAATAAGAAGTTAGCGCCAGCCTTGTTAGCACCTTGCCAACGTGTACCATCCGGATATCGGATAAACTCAGGTTGCCGATACCCAAGCCATCCTTGAAGCACTGCACTGCCGCTTTTATTGGCTGCAGATTTTGTCTGCCAGTAAAGTTAAACACTGTTAGTGAGTGATACAGTGATAACTGAATCGTATAAGTAAGCTGAATCTTCAATTTCAAGACTGCTGCATAATTTAGTTCTCCTTACGGATATTTATTTCTTGTCTCAAATAAGATTTGATAGAGGATTTGATTCGAGTTGTAATATATTAAGGCGTTGGACCTTATAGCAGATATGGATCTCAAGTTGTAGACCGTAGTGGTATCCTTTCTACAGAGGTAATCAGCAGGTCCATATGCCGACTTTTCTTTGTTGCTTATCGGGGCTGTGTAGATGTTATATGCTATTCAGATGCACGGTTGCTTAGCTTTCCATCGCTCTATTCAGTTATTGAGAGGGGGGCGGTTGGTGAAAATATGGTCTTTTTGTCGCTCATTGATCGGCAAATTTGAAATCAACAGGGTGACAGAAAGGCTCTGAGTTGAATAAGCGTAGAGTAAATAGAAACATGCCAATATATCCGCTGAGAACCGAAGCAAACATCTTTTGCAGCATGTATAGTAACTCGAAAACATGATTCTGCAATCCTGACAAGCCAGAGATAATATGCAATTTGTTTATAAGGCATAGATACTAAAAGTTCTTTAGATGCGAGAGCCCATCATGTAGTGAGATACTGCAAGTTATTAGATAGAATTGGCAGTCTTATTAGCAGGTATGTTTAAAGAATGAGCGACGTGGCAACTGCTAGTACGACATTTAATTTATCAAATAGAACTTGAGGATGTTACATTTGTTGGGCATCAATGCTAAGTATAACTAGGCGGGTTATCTGGAAATCCACTTAAACCCTCGTTAGGAACTTGGTCACTTCAATGAACCGTGGCATTGTTCTACTCCCTAGTTAAGATATATGATATTTAAATGACACATATCAATTCAGCGCGATAAAAAGTCGCACTCGACTCAATATCGTGTGATGCTCCAGGTCAAGACGAACTCAACAGTCCCCATCTCTCTCTAAGCGGGCACTATCAATCGAGGAGCGTGGTTGCGAGATGCTGTATCAAGAGTCAGTATCTTAGATAGAAGTTACAAAAGAACGTGATGTCTTACCTAGCCTTGTTTTCGAGCTTAAGCATACCTCGGCAGATTCGCATCAGGATCCTTCACAACACCGCCCTCCGTCCCTCTACTCCCAAAATGCCCCATCTCCGCCTCCCTACTCAACCCCTCGTTCGGCCTGTCATGCGCCGCCGTTCTAGACAACGGTTCCGTTTGTGTCGCCAACAGCTCCTCCTTCCCTCGTCGTCCAATATGCGCAGGCGGCTCAACGCCCTTATGCTCCCACTCCCGACGAGCAATCATGTTATCAGCGCCATGCATATCTTGCTTTCCCTTCTCCGCAATTGTTCTGTTGTCGACGCGGTCTTTGAGAGTTTCTGGGTGTCGCGGGTTGGTGTCGAAGGCTTGGTCTGTTGCGTCGAGGACTTCGCCTCGAAGAGCGTCGCCGGCGCCGCGGATGCCTTTCAGGCCTGACTTGACGTCGTCAACGAGTTTTGACATCTTGGGGAAATTTAAGTAATCTGAGTAATTTGATTCAGTTGATTGTTCGATGAATCCTTTGATGAGCCTTGGCTTTATGGGTGAGTTTATATCCTGGTGGTGGATATTAGATTTGGATGACGTAACTGGGACATGACGTATGTCGAACTCATCTTGAAGCAAACCTGATGTCACAACGATGCAGCATACACAACAATGCTTACTTGAGATGAACTGGTTTTCAAGTGACTGGAAGGCATTTGAACTATCAATGAGAATCGCCTACCACGGATGGGAGTGGTTTGTCGGGGACTCAAAGCAAATTAGAAAATACTCCTCGAGTATAGCTCGTTTGTTAATATGTAATCGGATTTGGTACAAGAGGCAAAATGGTAATTTGCGGTTGCTTTGCTGACTCTCAGTCATAACCTTTGCTCATACAATAATAGAGTTCTATGCGGCTGATGCTATTGACTTAAATAGCAATGCCATAATAGTCTTCCACTTTAATTGGGATTATTCAGTGCGTTGGCTTGATATGTGTCATTGAGACATCGTAAGCTTTAAGTATCAATTTATTATTAACTATTAATTGAAGTTATAGTATGTATAGAGATGTAATAGATGGATTTCTAAACGTATGATATTGTTATATTTGCGGTGTCCACACAGATCTAGAGTTGATGAATAATACGGCTTTCTTCTGCTGATCATTGTAGGTTGGAAGTTCGGGGAAGGCAATATTACAAAAATCAATCATTACCATCTACCTCCGGCGGGGGGATATGACAGGGATTCTGTACGTGAAAGTGCCTAATAAGTCATTCCATCTTCCTGTTTGATCAGGCTGAATAGCTAGTCCGGGGTAAACCATAAGGTTAATAGACATAAGCGAATGAGAGGTGATCAAAACCAGAAAGGTAATTCGCAAAAGCTCAAAAAGCACTCTCCCACCGGAGCCCCCGCCGGAGACCTTTAGAAGCCACGCTTTGGCCGCTTTGACGGCGGTGGGAGCCTTGCATCCTTGCCTTTAATGAATCGGCAGACCTTCCCCGCAAACAGGTCACAAGAACGGAGAGCTTCCGCATTACCAGGATCTCAGCTGCCGGTTATCCGTGGCTGTACCTTTTCCCCCCGCAAAACATTACAGGGTTATCCAGGAAAGATACGTAGATCATGAGTATAGACTGTATTATATAAAGGAGGTCATTTACAGTAGATGTTATTGTAGAACAGTATCAATTCAAGCATTCTCTTCAAGCACTTCTCAACAATGTGGATTATCAAAGCCTGCTCAGTCCTCGCCGCTGTCTGTACTGTAGCTGCTGATAGCGCCGGGCCCACGATCGACTTCTCCTCCACTACTGGCACTCCCAAGCACCTCGCCGCAGGCATTCTGTACGGCATACCTGACAACACGGACCAGATCCCAGACAGTCTTCTCTCCGGCTTCGGCTTCAACTACTACCGAGGTGCAGGTGCTCAAGTCTCTCATGGGTGGAGCTACAATGAGGCTAGCTTTGAAGAGCGTTTCGCCAGTGCGCATAGCAACTACATCGTCACGCGTCGCCATAATGGTGGCTTTGTCTTGTTGCTGAATGACCTCTGGGGCTTTGACTGCTCTTCTAACAACAGCACCTCACCGGGTCCAGGTGATAATGGTGATTGGTCATCTTATGACAAGTTCGTCCAAGCCATCATTAAGAATATCAAGAAGTACAAAATGCAGAAAGGTTTGGTCATTGATATCTGGAACGAACCGGAGGGAGGCTGCTTCTGGGGCCGCAGCATTGACCAGTGGCTGCAGATGTGGGGTCGCGGCTGGCACCAGTTCAAGTACGTTAATGATTTATCCCTGTTCACGACGTAGATAATATACTGACTATCCAGTGATGCTTTCGGGAAGAAGGTGTTGACGTCCGGACCAACTCTCGCCGGCCAACCAGGAACAGACAATCCCTGGTGGACAGAGTGGGCACAATTCGTCAAGAACAACAACTCCATCCCTGACCAATACGTATGGCACGAGGAAGGCGGTTACGGTTCCGACTTCGAGTACAGCTACGGCGTCTTGCAGCAAATCCTCAGCCACTACGGTCTTCCCCAACGCCAAATCAATATCAACGAATACGCCACGTTCAATGAACAAGTCCCCGCCGGATCTGCATTCTGGATTTCTCAGCTCGAGCGCCGTAATGCTATCGGTCTTCGGGGCAACTGGCTAGGAGGCACCCAACTCCACGACTTGGCTGCTAGCCTTCTTTCCAAGCCTGATCCCTCCAACTATGCTTCTACAGGATACTTTCCCAACGGAGACTGGTGGGTGTATAATTACTACTCTCAAAACATGACCGGCAAGCGTGTTCCGACTTCGGTGTCTTCTGATGGTCGGTTTGATGCTTATGCGACGGTGGATAAAACAGCGCGCACTGCTAGAGTATTGCTTGGTTGCCATCCGCCTACAACTGGTACTTATGTTGTGACATTCTCCGGCTTGAAAAAGTTGGGACTTCCGTCTTCTGGAACTCTTCAGGTCAAGACCTGGAAATTCGCTGTGGGCAGTGACGCGCACTATAGCAAGATGGGACCTCCCCAGGATTTGGGCAACTATGGTCACACTATCAGCAACGGTCTGGTTACCTTGCCGTTCTATCAGACTGATGACGTAACTACCTACGCATGGGAGTTCAAGTTCTAGATGTATGTGTACATCCTGAGGTGTTGGAATCTTCCGTGAGGGACTGGTGGATGGCTAGCCTATCATGGAAATTGAGCGGTGAAGGAGGTTAGACGGTGATAGTGTAAAGGGGTGACTGGGAATTGGGTCAGATCAAATCGTGCAGGGTGGCAACCCTACGTTAGGCTCGGCTAGCTAACAAAACTCCATTCACACGAAAGGGGAACGATCTAGTGCATAAGAAGAGTATTAGTTGCTAGTGAATCTGAAGGAGATGTTGGTAGATACATAAATCTGAGAGTTATGCACTGGCGATTGACTACGGTATAATCTTTCGACTGTTGTCAGTAGCTGAAGTTGGCAGAAATGTGAAGTATAAGAGCTCTAACCTTACCCTGTATCTGCCGCGCCCTAATTGGCCCCTCCGAGTGTTAGAGCAGGCTACCGCCCACGTGGTAGCGCTCTTTGGCTGCCGGGGCTAGCGGCATCAGTCAGCAATGACGCCAACGATTCAAGATGCGTTGTTTACAAACCTCAACTTGTTTCAAATCCTCAATATGCGCCGTTAAAGGCTAGAAAAATGGTCATTTTGACTTCTGTTCGAAAGTCACCAGCTTATTTGTACGCGAAAACATATTGTCTTTGCTCATTGGTTTCTCTAGTGCAAGCGACGCCAGTCTCTTCGCGTGTTCGGATAACTCATACAAGAACTCGCTTTCGGAACGGTCGAGTGGTGGTTTCGCTACCAACGATACAAGAAAAGGGCTACATACACTCTCATCGCTTAGCGACACCACCTCCGTCTAGAGTCTCGTTGTCCCAGAGGACTAGGGGCATCGTTGAAAGATGGTATCAAAGAGCTGTCGACTTGGCATCTGTCAAGACACTCTTACAGAGGGACGAGACAGACGTCGCAACGTACCCAGAGCTACAATGGGATGCTCAAGTCCGACATGGCTCCTCTCTTCATCATGAAGAGAAAAAGTTCATTGAGCTTCGCAAGTTGAGAATCTCATCACAAGGAGAAGATTCGTTACATCGCTTTCTAGACCTCCCGCCTGATGAAAAGGTTGACCCCAGAGATGTCCCGCTCGTCGCACTGGGCGGCTCGGGTGGCGGTTATAAGGTGATGTATGGATTTACTGGATTCATATCAGCTGCCAAGAAGCACGGACTGTGGGACTGTATTACATGGACTGCCGGTGTTAGTGGAAGTTGCTGGACTCTTGGGGCTTACTACACCATTGCCCGACATGATGTTCAATGGCTGATCGATCATTATCTCACAGTAGCTAGTGAACTTACGCACCCCATGAGTATCCATGCTTTGAACATGGTTGCAAGAAGTAAGAGAGGGGTCTACTTTCTGATTGGCCCTCTAGTCAGCAAGGCGCAGACGAGCATCATTGGCCTGGGAATCATGGATCTTTACTCGACTCTTACGGCAACGTATCAACTGCTATCTAGAGAGCCAAAGAGGAGACTCAGCAGAGCGACATTTCAGTGGTCCAAGATCTGGCATCGATCGGGAATAGATAAAGGTCTGGAGCCAATGCCGCTTCTTGCGGCAGTGAGACGCGTACCGAAGTACTCGTATGAGCGAAAGACAATATCTGCAAAGGCCAGGGATGTCAAAAAACAACCAACATCTCGACAGCTTGACACTGCTGAAGGAAATGACCAAGAAAATCCAGCAGTATCTGCGAACAGACGGTCAAAGAAGCTCTTCCAGTATTTCGAGATCTCACCCCTCGAAGTCGGCAGTCCGGACCTCAACCGCTATGTGCCAACTTGGGCATGGGGGCGAACTTTCATTTCCGGCTCCTCCGTCGATCGTCGCCCTGAGCAGTCCTTCTCACTTCTGTTGGGTCAGTGTACCAGTGCCCCTGCGGGTCCTTTGGCAGAATGCATCAAAGCACTTCTGGTCACTATACCCAGGAACACGATAGTGGCGCGCTTGGTCACCATATTCAATAACTTACTCCAGTCGAAGCGTTTTGAGGGCTTTTGGGGGAATCCGATACGTGCAGGACATGATCCGAATCCATTCTATGGCCTTGAAAGACCGTTAGGGATGCGAGAGCATACTTCGGAGCACTCTATGTATATCTCACGAGTTCCTCATCAGCATCAAGGAGGAATGCACAGCAGCGACAAATCCATTTCCGATCCTGCAGCCTTACAGCCGCATCCCTTGCCGCCGTGGGAAGCACAGGGACGCACAAGACTCATGGACTCAGGCATGGCAAACAATCTGCCAAATCATATCCTCGCTCGGCCAGAACGAGGCGTTGACGTTTTCATATCTTTCGATGCATCTTCGGACATTCATACTGGAGCAGCTGTGCAAAGACTACACCACTTCGCTGCTGACTTCGATATTGAACTTCGGGAAATGACATGGGAGTTTCACAAGCCACAGCGGAACGAAAAATTGGCTTCAAGCCATGCGTTGGACATTGAATCTCGATACATAGATGACTACGCCAGAGTCTTTCATGTAAAAAGACTCAGCGGGCAGAAGATATACATCATATACTGCCCTCTCTTGCCAAATGGCACGAACCCTGGCTATAATCCTACCGTAAGTTTGGTTCCCTTACAGAGACATATGCTGATCAATCTAGACTGCGTCGTTTTCAACATCAACCAACCTCATGTGGACGCCAGACCAAGTCAAGAGTGTTCTTACCACGGCAGAATGGAACGTTTCTGACTATACTATTGATACCATAAAGCGGGTAATAAAGAAGGTTCACGAAGATAAAAAGAATCATAGACTAGATATACATAGGAGCGAAGCCTAGATAAGAGGACAAGACTGTTTTAGACAACCTCATTCAGTCCAGCTCGCAAATACAGGGCCTTCACTAGACTTCCAGGATCAGGGACAAACCATCCCTGGCATTTTGGACACAAAGCCCTCCTGACACTTCCTCTAAAAACAGCCAGTGGAGAAGTGTCAGAACATATTGGACATCGATATTCGAGCTCAAAAATACTTTCGTGTTCCCTAGCACGACGCTGCAACTCTTCATCCACTCTATCATCCAAAGCCTGTCGTTCGGCATTTGTCAGTTCTTTTTCTACCCAATAAACGTCATAGAACCGCAATGAGCGGTCCTTATGCCCTAAAACGGCAGGGTTCTCGACTTTGAAAATTCCGTTATCTGCCCACGAACTCCCCCACGAGTTAAGAAAGGTTAGCGAGTTGGGGCTACAGCTCACTAACACAACAGCGTGGCCACCGTCATACTCTTTGTGAAAGTCAGGTGCCATTTGCGCTTCTGTTAGAACTGCAGTACGAGTTGTGGAAGTTCTGTCAAAGTATTTAGAGAACGTGTGCCAGCCGTCTTTCGATAAGCCAAATGTAGCAAGAACTGGCCGACGCCGGAGCACTGCTTCGCGAGCGCCATCCTCGTCAACCTCTCGGAAGTGGAGGGGACGGTACCAAACACACGCATCTTTCAATACTGCTATAGCAGAATGGCCACCTGCCGTTTCTGGATATTCAGATAAAATCCTTTCGCGTATCTCAATGAAAGAAGGAATGCCACCTTCTCTAGAGACAATGCGAAAGAAAGCCATGTGTATGACAGATGCTACGGCATGCGCATAGCAGATGGGCCTTTGACCCTGGTTGGTAGGCCTACGTCGAATGGAAAGATGTTCGTTGTTGATATAATCGTCAAGACGCATTCTGCCAACAATGTCCAATAACGCATCTGTTGAACCAAATCTGGCAGACAGCAGCAAGGAACAGAACTCTTCCAATTCTGTAACGGTACAGACAGTGCAAAACAGTGCCACCTCTCCAGCCGAAGGAATCGCCCAACCTGCAGCGGCTAAGACAGGAATTGGATGTGTTAATGCATGGATACGCTTCGACATCTGGAAGAGGCTCCGGGTACCCTCGTCCCAAAGCGGGTTGGCCTCATAATGCAAGGCGCGCTGGGTGCTGGACCGATCATCTGTAAGCTTGACAGTCGCAATTGAGATGCCCTTCCCCCGAAGATCACTAGCGACTGTTGATGGATCGCCATCTGTTGAAATACCATCCGACATAAGTACCAGTACGTGATGCTCTGCGTCGGGCTTGCTTCGAAAAGCTTCCAGGGCCTTATTTAGAGCATAACACACAGGCGTAAGACCATACATGTACTGACGAATGGCGTCAAATAGGTTGTCGTTATTTTCTGGCACATTTCCTGAATCATGATCCTCATGGTCCAGCCACTGGTCCTGTAGTCGCTGAAGAATATCTACGACTTCAGAGATAGGACGAGGATTGAAATTCTCGAAATCTGATAACCACTTCCTTTGGATACTCTTGGCCAGAGCTAAAGCCTCGGAACTGTCGACGCTAGAGTTTTCGACTGAATCAGCAAATACTGAGCCAACCGCTGTACCAAACGCACTAGCAGCATCAACAACCGCGGACTCCCCCGGGATGATCTTTGATGCCGCAAAACCTAGGCCTTTGCCAAAGAATGCGCCGCCTGCTCTACTTGAGGAGTGTAACTTGTTTAGCTCAGCCTCTGGCGGAATGGAGGCGATGAATTCCTGTAATTTATCAGGATGCAGCTTGAGATGCGCGTCGACGATTCGAGCCTCCCGGCAACTGAGTTTCGTCTTGATGTACTTTGATATATATGACACGTTGTTCGCGCTCGCCCGAGCGATGAGAAGATCATGACCTGAGCAATTGTTTCCTGAGTCATTCAGAAGAGCATCCGCTAGGCCACAGAGGTCCGCTGCTTGAGGACTACGGTGCTCTTCAGACTTCTGTAGTCCAAAGACTCCAACGAACATAAAGGCACTAGAATTCTGCTGGCGCTCTGCTTTCGCTAACTTGAGGGCTGCTCGAAGGACAGCTCTGAGTCGATCACCAGCTGGCTCATTCGATTGGCCTGGCTCCAAGGCGTTGCGCATTGAGCCTGACACGTCCAGCAGACAGCCGACAACAATTTGGGGTGCTGGGCCTGGCATGATAGATAATCCAGTAACCAGTTAAATTTTCGGCGTTTAGATGCTATAATCTTCTAATAAAAGACAGTAGTAACCGTAACAGAAGAAGAAATATTACCCAGCGTGATAAATGTTACCTGAGATCTTACCTCGTTGGTTGAGACGTCTGGGTATGCACATGTCGAGCGGGGGTTGAAAGGGACCCCCTTACTGGACGCCAGTCAGCAAATTGATGCAAGATGATGTGGCAGACGCACTAATTTCCCCCAAGAAGATGCTTCCTAGATAGAGATTGTTTCTCTGGTATGCCTGCAGTATCTAGCCATTGCAAGACAGATAACTACTGAATCTAATATAGAGCAATGCCTTCGTTTAGGCATCGACCATTATGTAGACCGCGGTCCATCCGTTTGCTATCAATCAAGATCAGATAAGAATATTTACAACAATAAGTATATAAACCAGTGGCCTCTTGGTGCTCAGGTATCAGACATCGGATCGCCTATCTATCGGCTTGATTTGATTTACCAAGCTTGAACGCTTTCCGGTTTATCATTATTTTTATTAACAAAACCTTGAATTTTGCAACAAAAAGTACTGCTCTTGCCTCTGATCCTGTACCTCGCTTTATTCAACAGCCTGGGTCAATTGATCTGACTCCATTAATATCTCTTAGGTAACATAATGGATATCTCGGTCGATAGCTAGCCAGCTAGCTACAAAATAGGAAGCATAAGAACTTAAAATATTACAAAATACCTGCGGATGTGACGTCTCCGACAACCAGTAGCCAAGTCGCGGGCCGGACACTTCCGCATCGAGGCCGGTCGCAAAGACACTATGCCAGAGAATCTAAAATCCACCGAGGAAATACATTTCCATTATTACACCAAAATCATGAATAGCAATAGTCTAGCAGTATGGCAACCTTCCCATCAGCTCATCAACCTTTCAAGCTCGTCCAATGGGTCGCCATCTGCTTCTAAAATCGTTTTCGCTTCTAGGGGCAATGGGTCATAAAAGTCCGTATATATGTTTAGTGCTTGCTTAAGTCCAATATCACGTCCGAGAAACGCCAGAGTCTTGGCTGCAATCCTCTTCTGTTCTGGAGATGTTGCCGGCATGGCATGTATTGTCCGAAGCGGCCAAACAAGCTTCACAGCATCAAAGAACGTCTTGGGTGACATCCCCGGTCCAGCTTTTGTGTCGAGGGCCCGAGGTAATGTATCCAAAACATTTTGAGCTGAGTTCTGCGCAACATTGATACACTGATTACATGTCGACCGGAGAACATCCAAAGGGATTGAAAGCGGCCTTTGATGACTGAGAAAACAGGCCAGAGCCATCAAGAGACTGTACACCTTGATGCACGTGCCAGCGTACAGATTACCCATGTACGTGTCAAAGAGACCAATGGCTGTGCGGGGCGACTCGGCGAATGCCCTCAGTTCTTGTCGAGCGTCACGAATCGATGCAACGATGTCGTAAAAGGCTATCATTGCAGCATCATAGTCACAGCTGCTGAGAATTTTAAATATTCGAGCCTGAACCTGACATGCTTTGAAGATGAAGGAGGAAACATAAAGGACCATGGCTTCTTGGGGAGGCATCTTTTCTTTGATGATGACGAACCATTCTTCAAGTTCCTGAGGGCACTCGGTATTGCTCGAGAGACTATGGATTTGCTAAGCAGTGTCAGTTTTAAGAACTCTTGTCCGAGATTCCATACGTACTGCCATATTTAATGCTGGCCAAAACACAGTTCTACTTGTGCTCATCCTAAGCCATTGTGATCCCCTTATTTTGAGGATGCTGTACAAGCCCCGAGTGTGCAGGTTCCAAGTACGAGATTGGCCCGCTCTTTTCCCAGATCCAACGAGAAGCTGATAGCATCATTAGTTCAAGCACAAAAGCAAGTAGTTGACAAGGCACGGAACTCGCCTCATAGTTGGCGAGGATCCATATAGTGGCCAGAAGGTCGTCTCTATAGGCTCCTCCCGGCTGCTCCAGGGCAAAACGAACAGAGGTCAAGGTTTTTCCAAGCTGAGTGGTCAATTCTTGATCATTTTCAATGATTGACGTGTTGTATTTGGCTGTTGGCTGTCGGAGAACAGTTACGTATGCCATAGAGAAGAGATGGGTGGCCGATACGAGGGGACCATCGCCGATATTCCGGTACATGTCATAGAAGAACGGCAATGTTGAATAGACGTTGAGAAATATGGGGATTGAATGAAGTGTCCAATGCTGATGCATGGATCTAGGCACAGAATCCGTGGCTTGGAGAGAAGAACAGGATAATAGTGACGACGACGATGGGGACGGCGATGTGCTGTGTTCCAGCGTTCCAGGTTTCTTATCGCGGTTCCTGAAGTTCGTGGGGTTGAGTTGAGAGCGGAAAACAAGCCCATCCCGATAGCCGGGACACTGAGCACCATACTTGATACATCTGCGACATTGTGGCCGGGACAAATCGCACTGAAAGATGTCAATTAGATTACGTCAACAGAAATAAAGACAAGCTTATCAGTTTGAGCTGTATCCTCGACGCAAGTCTTAAGATAGAGGATTGAAAGCTGACCTTGACACGCCTCGACCGGCAAAGGTGACAGTCGCGACTTGGTTTACCCGTATTGGGCATTTTGAAATATATTATTGCTGATGATGACGGTGGCTCTGCCAAGAAATTGAATATTGAATTGCGGGGGTGGAGGAAACTCGGTTGAGGATGACGTGAGCATGGCTTCTGATTTAGGAATAGCACTTGCGGCTTATATAACAAGCTGCGAGAACATGTATCCTGCAGAAGGTGACTCGATAGTGCTCTCGCATTAGATGCTTTATGTACACAGCGAGGATAGACGCGATTTTCTATTAGTTTCTTCTCTGTGTTATTGGATTTCAGGCCAACCCACCTAATTTCTTGTTTTCTCAACTTTTGCTACCTACGAATCCGCAATACCAATCTACACCCCATAGTGTACATACGGTGCCCAATCAGCCGAGCCAAAGTTATTGTCTGTAGTCCCTATCAAAGCTGCGTCTCTGACTGAACGCGTTTGAGACTCCTTTGCTGTCCCCTGGCCGCTAGAAGCAGTGGAAAGTCTCGAATTCCTGCTGCTTGTGTGCTTATCTAACAACCTTCTCCTCAACTCTCGAGTCGCGTTGTGTAGCCCTCTGCAGATAGACTCATCCGATATACCAGAGTCAGACAGCTCCTGATACGTCATCTTTGCTATCTCAACAGAAAGATCATCTTGGACGTTCCACAACGTACCGATGACATGTCTGAACCCAGCAATTTGAAACGCACTGATGAGGTTAATGTTCTCATCGAATGAAGTCTCGTCTTTGATCTGGCCAGTGCCACAAGCTGAAAGGTATGCGAGGAAGGGAGGTTTTTGTCGAATATTCATATCTAAAAGGTCAGAAACCTTCAGTGAGTCCTGTTCCCAGTCTTCAAGCAACAAACAGCTTTTCGATGGATCTTCTGCATGAGCGAGGCCATGGCCCGCAAAATGGAAGATCTTACAATCTGGGAGATATTGCATGACCGACTTTTTGGTGCGGGAAGGTATGATTGACTCGAGGTTCATAGAGCGGACCATAACGTCTATCAAGTCAACCTCCTCGTTGGCGAATGAAAGCGTGTAGTGACCTGGTGTATGTTCCATGGCAGTAAGTAGTGCCTGATCAGAGCAAGACGACTGGGATGAGTCTTGACGGCCACGAATTATGTTGCGGATCGAAGACCCGTACGATGATATAACTCTATCCAGTACTGCTTCGGCACCTCGTTGTCTATAATATCCTGCTGCATGAAGCGGAAGTTGAACCAAAGGACCGGTTGGAATCCACCAGACATGTGGCCATGCATCTGTCGGTGGAGGTTCAGTAAAGCCTAGGTTGTTGAGTATAGGGCTCATGATGGTATCCCAGAGCCACTCCAGGGTTTGCGAAGTTGCTAAAGTCCAGGGTTTTATCTTCAGCTCTAGTTCCTCGAGACTTATGCTTGTAAGCGCCAGAGTCCGAACCTGGTTGCCCGCAACTATGAGAGCGTCACAACGCAGTCTGCTGACGTTGATCACTACGATCGGGCCGCGCTCTGAAGCACCGCAGATCTCATCTTCTGTATGGGAGAGCATGAAGTCTTGAAATCCAGGTAACATGCGGATCTCAGCAGCCAACTCGGTGAACTCCTTTGCAGCAGCATGTCGTCTGTTAATCGAAGCTTGCAACTGCGCGTCTACGGCTCTACCATACTCGGCACGCCGGTCCAGTTCAGCTTGTAAAGTGCGATATCTCTCCGCTAGTCCCGGGTGCTCTCTCGCGAGGTCTTGCACGTCGCTACGCATGTCCTGGAGCGATGCTCCAATGATACCCCGACCTTGTTCCAGCAGCTGTAGGGCTGTCATGGGGGATTGACCCGCTTGCAAAGCTGCTGCTGCTGCGTCTGAGGCTAGCCCGACTACTTGACTGAGTACGTACTGTCTATCCTGATTCTCATGGGACCATGATACAAGCTTCGGGATAAGGCTAACTGCGAGCTTCGCAGTATTATAGAGTTGCTGACTGTCTGAAGAGTTGGATAGAATTGCTTGGCCAGCTTTAATGCGATCTTCCGTCGCTGAGGTCTCGTGGTGAAGAGCTCGTTCGTAGTTTGCGATAGACTGATGTAGGTCATATTCGTCTCCAGTCTCAGTATAAAGGTTCAGATAATGGTTACCAAGGCTGTTTAGCCACGCTGCCCTGAGCGCATGGTCTTCCGGCGTCAGACTCAAAGCTTCCTCGGCGCTGCGAATGGCTTCTTCTAGATCGTCAAGATCGCCTGTGTACTTGTATCGATCACCCAACTGGTTAGCCAGAATGTTCAAATAGTCCGGTCTCTCAGAGTGATCCACTGGCATAATGCTCAAGGCCTTCCTCTCAAGTTCGATAGCCTCATTGACATCATCAAGATCCTCTGTTCTTGAGAATCGATCGCCCAATTTTATTGCGAGGTTGTACAGTCGCTCAGGCTTCTCAGGCTCCAGATCCAACGACTTTCTGGCGCAGTCAATGGCTTCATCAATGTCGGCAACATCATTTGTTCTCAGATACTTATCACCCAGACGGTTCCCAAGATTCGTCAAGGTGAAACCTTCTTCCTCGCCATTCGGAACTATTTTGAGTGCCAATCTCTCTAGGCGGATCGCTTCTTCAAGGTCTGCCATTCCTTCAGTCTTCAGATATTGACAGCCGAACAGTCGTCCTAGACAACGTAGCCATTTAGGTTTCCAGTCTCTCTCGGGAACCAAGGCCAGTGCTTCATCAGCTACCGAAAAGGCCTCCTCGAGAAAATGCTCGTCTTCGGTTCTTTCATGCAAAATACAGAGATGGTTAGCTTTTGTCATCATCCACTCCACCCTCCTTACATCAGTATCTGATGGATTTGTGATCTGCCGATGTAGCCTAACGCATTCCTCCAGGTCCCGTACCTCGCCGGTCCATGTATACCGGTAATACAAGGTTTGGATCAGATTCTTTTTGGCGCTTTCGTTCCCAGGTCTCAGTTCAGCGGCCTGTTGGAAGAGCTCGATACTCTCGTTCACGTCGGCGATTTCTCCATTGACTTCAGACCTTTTGTCAAGTTTTGCAGCTAAAGCAGACAACCTGGCTGCCATCTGCAAAGTGTTACTAGGGTCTGTGGCATCGAGTGAGAGTCTTTGGTAGCGAATGACCTCGTCAAGGTCGACAATGTCTTCCGTCTCCTCGTACATTTCTTCAAATAGAAACTCAAGTCTTCTGAGGAATACAATCCTTCGCGGGTCGCTTTCTGGTGTAAGATCCAACGCCTTAATTCCGAGCTCTATGGCTTCTTTCATGTCATTGAGATCGTCTGTCTCTGCAAATCGATCGCTGAGTTCATTGCTGAGAAGATGTAATTGAAGAGCTTTGTTTTCGTGATCGTCGCGTGGAATCAAGGCCACAATATTCCTTCGCACTTTCAGGGACTCGTTCAGATACTGAACGTCCTCGGTTTTCCAGAACCGTTGTTTGAGCTGTTTGATGTGATCATACAATGCGGCAAGTCTTGCCTCGTCACCACCAAGGCCGGTTACCAGCTTCTCCCCCACCATATCTGCCTGGGTAGGCTCCATAATCTGGTGCATGTTAGTACATATCCATAGGGTTCCAGTGGAGGTTGCTGAGTGCTTATAGGTCTTACAGGATGTGTTGTGATGGCTCGCTGACCCGTCAATTGCTTAACTTGTTCGCTACATCTAAATTTCGACGGTATTCACATATAACACACGGGAAGCATTGTACACCAAATGGTTTAGAGCGCCGTGAGCATCACAAGAGGCATCCAGTGGGGCAATCACATTATCTTGGCGATAATCAGTTATGCATGTTTCGGGCTTTTTACACGCTTGGTCAGCCATCCACCTGCTTGCACTTTACATTAATAGGTGCGATTGTGGAAATCAAGGCCTCCCACTAGGCAACAGTGAAAAGATAACGAATCGTGGGTATATCTCAGCAGTCGTGTAACAATCTACAGAGCGTCATCACCACTAAGGACAGCGCCCCTACCCCCTCAACAATGTGACGAGGCGAGGGAAACATTAATCCTGATTGGTCACAGCAATATCACAGATCAAGAAGCGATTTTAACAGGTGGAAAAATTCTTACGGTGCGCTATAGCTGGTGCTGTATGATGACTCACTCATAGCCAACTGTTATTGTGACGCCTTTTACGTAGGTAGCTTGATGGGTCGCAAGACGATTGAGCCGCATTTGCTGCTCGGCTTCTAAAATCCTAGCGCTTAGGCTCAGCCTTCACTACTTTAAAGATTGAATCTGCTGCTAGTACGGTATAGGCCTAACGTTGGCTAGCTACCACCATTGGCCTCTGGACTACCAGTAGCAGCGAATTAAGTCTACCTCCACCACATTCACGATGAAGGATGCGTCAGATCCAAAGGTTCCTATCGAGTCAAGGTACGCTACCATTTCCAGCATCCCATGGTGCCGCTCACAGTCGCACAGTCAGCAGGATACGCCTCAAGTGGAGGTGATTGATGGAGGTCGCCCAACTATCAGAAACTTCGCTACGGTACGTTCCTGCGGTCAGATGCCTCTACCTGTCTAATGTTTTCCAGACTACAAAGCTCCGGCCAAACGACATGGTCAGGGTACTCTCAAATGGATCAACATACACAGTGTCAGAAGTAAGAGGAGGAAAGTATATCCTTTGCGATGATAGTGGCAAGGAAGTTATGCAGGGGCGCGAGTATGATGAGAGTGAGTTAGAATTGGTGGATGACCCTTTCTAAACCCCTTTTCAGTCCGATATCTATGTATACGCCTTAGGTATGAGTATTGGTGTTCAAACAAGTCCAAACTACGAAGTTGTGCGACATCCATGAACCCTTATTTCCAGCACTCCTCATCCTTCCTCCAGTGCTCAAATGCTTGATAAGGTCAGACAGAATACCTGCACTCGTAGAAGAGTTCCTCAAATGTGACTTGACATCCAGCCCTGACAAGACCATACCCGGAAATGAAACCGGCTTGTCGGTGATAAAGACTTTGATGACATCTCGAGCCTGGCCCCGCAAACTCAGATGGCTTGGAATTGTCATTTTCAACTTCATCTCCTCCATACCACAAATCTGGCCTTGAGACGGTGGTACGAGGACATAGTCACCTCCACCTGATGCCGAGATCAGATTGTTCACACCCCAAGAAGGAGAAAAGTCAAAAACGGCCATGTAGAGAGGATGATACGCATGGTTCTCGATAGTGAATCCAAATGTCTCACCGTCCAAAACTTTAAAGATTCCATTTATGGTGGAATCCAATATCGGTCTGAGTGTGTATTTTGCTCTGAACTCTGCAGACGGAAGGAGATTGGCTAAGCCCTCGAAGTACTTGAAGGTTGCGACATGCTGAAGAGTCTCCGTCATTTTAGAGAACGAATCATCCAAGCTAGCGTCGAGTGTTGGTAGCTTAAACATGTTCTCTTGTGCTTCACCGACGACTTCGTACTTGTACAATTTGTTGATGGTCAGTTCAAACATGCAAAGAGCCCTTTCGTCTCTGTTTGTAATTGTCTCGGAATATTGTAAGACCTTGGACCTATCTTCCGGCCTCGTATTTCGTAACAACTCCGCTGGAAGCCATACCTTGACCCGTCGAGATGATACAGTCGATAGCTGAGTGGCATTCAAGGTGCCCAGATCTTTGATGCTGAAGGGGAAGGCTTCTGATGATGTTCTTTTGTCTTGAGCAACTGTTAACTCAGAGTCGAAAGCCCAAGCATTGGAGACTCTGAATTTGACCCTCGAACGGGAATTTCGACTCGAGGTAGCTGAAAGACTGCTCTGAACAGTGAACTCATCTCCGACTGAGATTCCATGGACTTGTCCCGCCTTGATGAAAATCCTTGAACCTTCTATCTTGCATACCGGCAAGGCATTGAGCGAGACTAGACCCAAAAGTGTGCCAAAGAAGGAGAGCTGAGTATTTCCGTAGCGCATTGGCGTCTGACTGCATCCTGAGGCCTGCATCATTGAAACAACCGCTTCATGGAGCGATTGGTGCGACACAGCATCATTCACCTTTGCTAAGGTCGTAAGAGCTTTGAGAAGGTGATGAGTGAGTGCGCCTCGTTTCTGGCTTCTGTTGACAAGAACTTCCATGGCTTTCTCGTGGGGACCACAAGCCGTAATAATCGTGTAACCTTCGGGATTGACAAGCCAATCTCTGCCAATCCTTGCATCGCGCCCGGGAATGCCTAAGGCTTCTCTGCATTCTTGCTCTTGTTGTGCGCTGTCGGTATCCAGCGACGGGTCGTATTTCATTGCCCGGACTCGATCGCCTCGAGTCACGGCACCCGAAAAACAGCAGTCTAACGCGACAGTGACAACAAGACCTTTGTCGACCATTCTTTTGAGGGCCTGTGCTAGAAACCGCCCGCGAAAGTAGCTAGCACCATGCTCACCATTATCGTAAAGTACAAGACCTAGCTCGCCGAAACCAGTTTCGCCAACGTTGCCGTCCGATGGTAATTGAGTACCATGCCCGGAGAAGTGGATATACACATGATCGCCAGGTTTCGCTGAATCAATGATTAAGCGAAGCTGCTTCAGAACATTCGCCCTGGTTGGCCTCTCATCGGGTGTTTCTGGTGGATCTTTAGTGGATTGATGATCCTTCGGCACAGTGGCTGTGAGCACGGAACTATGGATAGCCGTAGCGCTGTGCTGTTCCAGATAGGCCCTGATGTCGCTAACGTCGTCGACACTGCCATGAAGATGGCGATCCTTGGGATAGTAATTGATTCCAATCATTAGCGCCCAGCGCGATGAAGATTCTTTAGTGGCTGCCATTGAAATAATTTCAGAGGATGACGATAGATGCTTTTTTATGTATGGTCTGTTTATGAAGGATGAGAAGTTGGACTGTTGGATGATGAGCATTGACGGGCTATGCAAGTCCCTGGTAATATTGGGGCGAAGCTGACGCCTCAAGCGGGCGGACCGAGCCTATAAGCTTGGGCCGCAAAGAGGCAGCTTGAGACACTAAAAAGTACAACATCAATCACAAATGCAATTTCTTGCGGCGTTTCAACCCACGGAAGAGAGTGAAAATCATTAGCATTCTTCAGCAGCTTCAACATTCATACAATACCAGAACCACCAGACTTTGGATAGCAACTCAACCTTTCCTATAAGAAACACGATGTCTTCAGCCACTTCCGACATTGAATTGGGCCACTGCAGCACTACGACATTATCGAGGTTAGGTTCAAACAGCAGAAGCTGGAGCTTCAGGTGGCCAAGTTTGGCATGGCCATCATCTGCCCGCTTCTCACTTCCGTTGTTGCCTTTTTGGAACAAGAGTGCTCCGGTAATGCAATTACCGCAGAGTAAGCAGGGCTATCAATGAATTGCTTGTAAGCGAGGCTAATTCCTACCAAAGTTGAGGACTACCCTAAGGGATATCCCCAATTCTCGTCGTTAATATCCTCTCATGAGTCTTTCTTCGTCGCTCGCAGGTTTCTCAACGTTCGTGCGCGACTGCTATTACTCAAACAAAGCCGTGTCGTTGAACTAGAGAGTAAACTGCACAAGGTCGATAGAGACGAGGACAGGCCGCTGTTCCTCGGCAGTTGCCAGCGGGATCAGAATACAGACCGATCTAAAGTTGTTGCTGAGCTTGACGAAGCGCTGGAAGATTTAGGTAAGTCGTTCTTCAGCTCTGGTGGTCATGAGGTCGAACTGACGTGTCCAGACAAGTTCCTGTTAAGAAGTAGACAAATCTCGGAACTCGAACAGGCAGATCCTCAAGCTGTGACCAATCTGCAAAACTGGGTCAATGGTACTGGATCTATAGCACGGGCAGAGAGCAGGTTCTTAAACTACCCACTGCAAGAGCTCCTAAGTACTAGTCCCCGCGACGAATCAGCCATGATAGGACTTGAGAACAACGTGGCTGAGAATCTACTTCGTGTGCGAGATTATTTTTTCCCGGTACGTTAAGCATTGCCTGAAGAATGCTCCTCGTCAGGCTAACGCAATTCGCAGAACTATTCTCCGAAAGTCTCAAGAGACACGGCCCATATGTACATCCCTACAAGGTCATCTGCGGCTCTTATCTCTCGTACCTTGATGATCCCAATCGTTGTCGTCATGCTGCTGGCGCCAGTTATTCTCTGCTCCTACTTGAGCAGCACATCATCACGACTCTTTGCTGTTGGTGGTGCGACGGTATTTTTTGTTGCGATGATTTCTGGTGGAACGAGGATGAAGAGTCAGGAACTTATTATTGCGGGAGCCACGTAAGTTGACATGATGTCCGTAATGTAATTTCTGCTAACCATCCCCAGATATGCTACAGTTCTTACGGTTTTCTTATCAGAGTCATCGGGTTTACCTTCGGACTAGACTGAATCTTCAATTCAACAATACCCTACATCTCAGCTAGTACTTGGTACAAAGTCTGTCGAGATGAACTGCAGTATCAGGACTATGTATCACTACGCTTAAATGCGCTTTACCGATTGACGACCATTCCCAATATGATACGGTGTTCATTGATTACAAATACCATTTCTGTCTGCCTGTATCAAGCTCGAGTCCTGAAGCCGTCTCGGAAAGATGAGTTGCCGCGGAAGGTTCCGTGCCAGCTAGATGGATCCATGCGCTAACTGCATTAAGTTAGCTTAGAATTATGTAGAAGCCTCATAGAAACCGAAACCGAGAATTGAGACCCTCATACTCCGTAAACCCCACAACGATAAGATGCTGACATGTAAATACGAACATCGCCAGCTTCACCTGAACTAGTCTCGGAGACATTTCTTTACTGAAAATTGATCGCACTTCTCTCGGCGCAATATTTAGACCGTTCTTAGTGCAATGGAACTGCTACAGACGTATGAAGCTTCAAAGTCAAAACCCAAACGGGTCCCAGGGTCATGATAGACCCCGAGACCCGGATAGTCTAACGATTAATAGTAATAGAGGTCAATCCACTATTATTACTAATGTAGGTCGAATTCCGAGGAAATGAGGTCATGTATGTCTTGCAGATGGCGAAATATACTGTATAACGTTACTATTATACTGTTTCTAGTGCTATAAAGCTTCAAAGTCAAAACCCAAACAGGTCCCAGGGTCATAATAGACCCCGAGACCTGGATAGTCTAACGATTAATAGTAATAGAGGTTAATCCACTATTATTACTAATGTAGGTCGAATTCCGAGGAAATGAGGTTATATATATCTTACAGATAACGAAATATACTATATAACGTTACTATCATACTGTTTCTAGTGCCATCTATAAGAACTGTTAGGTATCTATAACTTGACCACAGAACCTTCCCATTAGGAGAAAACACCCTAACAAACTAACAACCAAATACAAACATCATGAAGGAAGCAATTGTCAAGAAAGATACCTCCGTCGAGATCATCGACTCTCCAATTCCTAAGCCAGGCCCAGGCGACGTGCTCATCAAGGTCATCATCGCAGGTAAGCGACCTCATACCTCGTTCTCGCATCATAAATACTAAACCCGCAAGGCACCAACCCCAAGGACTGGAAGATCCCCGTTTGGCTCGGCGAAGATTCCAACAGCGGTGATGACATCGCTGGTATTGTCGAAGCTGTCGGCGAGAACGTCGTCGGTTTCCACAAAGGCGACCGCGTAGCGGCCTTCCATGAGATGAGAACCCCGAACGGTGCATTCGCAGAGTATGCGACCGCCCCGTACTACACAACCTTCCATATCCCAGACTCAGTATCTTCCGAGGAGGCCGCGACCATCCCTCTCGCCGCGTACACCTCGGTCTGCGCTTTGTTCCAGGAGCTTGAGATCCCTGAGCCTTGGTCGCCACTCGCCAAGACTGAGACCAAGCGTCCTCTTCTCATTTATGGAGCTAGTACTGCTACCGGAGCTTACGGTATCAAGCTAGCTGCTGCTGCTAATGTCCATCCGATCATTGCAGTTGGAAGCCAGCGCAGTGCGTTCATCAAGCCATTCCTTGATGAGAGCAAGGGAGACGCGCTTGTTGACTACACCGCTTACAAGACCGAGGATGAACTGGTCAAGGCGATCCAAGAAGCTTTCAAGAAGGGCGGTGCTCCAGATGGTCGATGCTGGAAGGCATTCGACAGCGTCTCGGAGGATTCCACCGTCAGGACAGTTACAAAGGCTATCGCCGGTCCTCCAGACTCAACTGGCCGCAAGCCAAAGATGACCAATATCCTAATGAAGACACAGGTCGACGGTGCAGACCCCAGTGTAGATATCGCCATCTCAAAGGTCAGCCATGTTCACGATCAGGATGAGAAGAACAAGCTCCTCGGTGTTGTATGGGGTGCAGCGTTCGCTAGGGGTCTTCGAGAGGGTTGGTTCACAGCCCATCCTTACGTTGTGGGTAAGAATGGTCTTGAGGGACTGTCTGATGGTCTGAAGGATTTGAAGGAGGGAAGGTTGCGGGCGCAGAAGTTCTTGACGGTTATTGGAGAGACACCGGGTGCTAGCGCTTGAACTTATGTCTGTTAGAATAGTTAATCGTTTGATTGAAATTGTTTCGCTGAATAGATACTTGAGACTCATTGTTGTGACGTCCGCTTAAGTATCTTAGAGTATCGCCAAATTCATTTTAAGATATCACGTATTAGTCATTACGAGATACTGCTGAAGTCACCTTCAGATGCCGCTCAATTTATCAGAAGTGACTTGTTTCCGAAATTTATTATAGATTTTATCTATTTATCTTAAGGCAGTGCTCAGGACAGCTGCTTGATCATAAGTTAATTATATATAAGCCCACTGCTATGGAGACGGCGGCAGGTGTTGTCTTAAGACACCCTAAAGTTCATCATGTGGTGGCACTCAGGCCATCTTAAGATGCCACTAAATGCAACGCAAGTCAACTATGAACTACATCCAACATTAGCATTTGTATATCTTACGACGGTCCCTGTAAGTTTATCTCAAGAGGATTCAGCCACTTAAACCCCATGCCTACTGCTTTGCAGCCACTCTTGCAACCCCCTCTGCGCAGCCTCCATCCCCTCCCTGACAATCTTCGCCGACTCCTCAGCAGCTTGGAAAGCAGACTCAGATGCAGCAACAGCCTTCTTCGCCTCTTCAATCTCTCCATTCGTCGCCATAGTCACAGCCTCTTCAGCCCTCCTCGCAGCAGCGCCACCAGCCCATGCCGCTCTACGTTCAGCATCTTGAATAGACGCGACAGTATCACTGACGGATTTAGCGACGTTGGATACATTCTCGGCGGTGTGTTCTGCGTGACGACGGGAGACTTCGTCTTGACGGGCTGCGTTTTCGGAACCGCGGACTGAAGCTTGTGCGGCGCGAAGGAGAGCGACTGTTTGTCTTGCACGCTCGTGAGCTGTTTCGGCGGATTGTCTGAAATAGGTTGCTAGTCGTTCATTCTCAGCTTTTTGCTTGTCATCGACCTTTTCGGTCTCTTCGCAGATGATCGCTGAGGCGATGACCCTTTGAGCTTGAGCGACTGCATCCTCAGCTGGGGCGGTAGCTTCAGCGAGAGCAGACCATGCACGAGATGCGCAGTCGAAGAAGTCAGTCAGTCTAACTGAATTGGCAATAACAGCATCGCGTCGCGCCTCAGCTGCAGCGTTGACCATCTGCTCTTCATACTTCTTCGCCATAGATCCGAAATCTCGGGCTTCTTCAGCAGCGGCCTTTGCGCGGGCAGCGTTCTCAGAGACAGTCCAAGCGATAGTGCGGACCTTCTCACGATATGCGAAGTAGATGTGAACCCATGTACCGACCGTCACACTGATGAGACAGAAGCCAAAGATTGGAAGAAGGGTTGGGGAGAAGAAGGGTACGACGGCGGTGAGTGACCACCAGTTGACGACGAGCCAGTATGTCTGGGCATGTTCGAGGTAGCAGAACCGAAGAGGTCCGTAGATCTTGCTAATGGGAGCGAAGAGGTATGCAGCGGCTGATACGGCAGTAGCGATGCCGACGAACATGTATTGAACCCATGGTTGGAAAGGAAGAGGGAGGTCGTAGTACAGCGTCAGGTAGTAGGCCAAGGACATCAATGAGCCAACTGAAACAAACACAAGATATTAGTACCTAGCTTTCGATTGACAATAATGACTCGTCCTACCTTTGAAGTATGTCCCAACCCGACTAGAGATTGTCTTGAAGTCAAAGAATGGTCCCAGCAACAACTTCCAAGAGAGAGTGCTGGTACTCTCCTGGCCATTGGGTAATGTCCAGATACCGCCAAAGTACAGCGCAACGATAAGAATCAACGGGCTTGATATTTGTGAAAGAATAACATTAAAATCCGGAAAGATAGTAAATTGGTTTAAAACAAGCGCGACGAATATCGCAGTCTTGATATGGGGCACGATTAACCTGGAGAGCGACTCCAGGGCAGGAAACAGTTCCTCGCTAGAATTAGACGAAGTCATGACTTCTAAAATATTAATACAAGATAAAGGTGAACTTCAAAAGAATGCTAAAGAGAGATTGGGGATTTTATTCTCCATTTTGGACTGAAAGTGAGGCGCTCAGTGCCCAACTCAACGTGCAGCTGCAGCATGCATAACGACGTGGAATGCAGAGGCGAGATTTTGATCCAATCGCAATCGGCCAGCTATGTATACCATAAAGCATTCGAATGGGGAAATCCACAGATTTACCTTTGAGATGATCAATTGGTATAGGAAGTGACAGATTTTTGGTCTAAGCAAGCTGTATCCATGTCAGGCAGCAAGTTTTGTTACGCGGCTGGGCTCAGTGGAGATGGCCTCATTTTGCTGACTCCACTCAAAAGATCATCGGGCTTGGACTGGGATTACTGGCTGAGATTATCCAAAGTGGCACGGCAAAGACGGAGAATTTTGGTGAAAGTTTTAGATTCATTAGATTAATATTTGTGGTATCTTGTACGGCCCGGGTGGACTAGCCAACCCATCCTGCAGTTCAACGCCTCGAGCGGAATTATTCAGGTCTCAATCCCCCACTGTGAGGAGCCTCATCATATCATTTCTCCCCGCTTTCTTTTTGTTTATTTTGAAGAGAACGGGTCATCTTCGAAGCTGCAGGAGTGATCAGTATGTCAACAAGCTTGATGCAAGAGGGTGACTGAACTTACAAGGTATTTCCGAATCCATCGTCACATACGCTTCGGCCTTGCACCAACGTGCACCCAGCACCTTCTTGTACAAGTCGACCACCGGGGCCACGGACCAGGGGAGCTGCCATGGCTGTTGAGAGGAATGAAAGTAGGGCTATTGAGGATATTTTCATGGTGAGCGGAGTGGCGGCGCTACCGAGGATGTGAAGTGGGAGAGTTGAATAGGGAGAAGAGATTGGTGGTGGTGATGGTGATAGTAATTCGGTTCTAGAAGCAGGATTTGATGGCTTAAATAATGCGCGAAGCTGGAGCATTGGCTCTAGCTATTGAAACGCGACTGTGATATCGTGAGGCCCTGGTTTCAGCCTCAAGCAAAGCGACGTTTCGGCCTCAGTCACCATCCCTGTTCAAACAACCCCAGGTTTCAGCTTCATTTTCTCGTCGCATACCCTAGATACCGAGGTTTTTAAGCATCTTTTCAAGCTTGACAATCTAACTCATAATGTTTTACATTGGTGCGACATACATATTGACCAAGAATAGGCTGAAACGTATTTGTGTAATAAATCGTTCTAAATGTAATATAGGTAGGTATCTTTACCTGCACCGCCCACAAAACATGCCATCTAGTATTCCCAGCCTGAAATCGTAAAACCTGAACACGCTGGCTGGTGCATTCAATGCTTCAACAATCGCTTCTCCTCAAGCTTAAACTTCTGCAGCACGCCCTCACAAGGAGGCCCTTTGCACACTGTGATAACCCGTTCCACAAGATCATAAATCACAAATGCCACCGTCATGTTCTGCTTAGACGAGTACCCAGTCAACACAGCACTCGGCGTATTCCTCTGATTCAAATTCGGATGATTGCACAAACTCTCAGGATACGCAAGATGGTCCGAAAAAGCTGCCTTGATCTTTTCAGGTGTCAATCTCCCCGCCGCGCAGTCAGCTCTTACTCCCTTCTCGGCTCGCAAGCATCTGAACCAGGTGCTCCCACCAGGAGACCGATCATACACATCATCACGGCTCAGAAATTCTGGACTGAGGAAGTGATTGCTGTGTATGAGGTAGTTATCGTCAATGTTTCCGTAGAACTTGTACACGCGACTTGGGGAAACTTCCATGGCCATTGCGAAACCTTCGGCAGTTGAGACGTGTAGGTTTCCTGAAACGTGGCGGGGGAAGGCGTTAATAGCCACCAAACCCTCGGCGTAGTTGCTATACTCAAGAAAAACGCGTCTTGCTACTGAGAGTGGGAGGACAGGCTCGGGATCCTTGATCTCGTGGTAGACCCCGTCTTGATCAACATGCGAAATGGGCACGTAGTCTTCGCTGCATAGCAACGAGTTTGCAGTAACCGACATACCAGCCGAGTTCATCCCACTGCGGATCAGCTGCCCAGCCTCAGTGAGGATAAACATTGAAGGTCGATCCTCAGACGGGTCTGGGTGCACTTCCAGGTAGATGATCAGGTCCTGGTTATAAAGATGGCTGGACATGTCCCAATTGTGCACGGCCAAAGCGCGACCAGATGCCATTGCCTCGGGAGGGAAGAATCCGCTCGTACATTCATCATGCCCGTTAAGCTCCTGTGGAGTCTTTCCGCCGTCTTGCAGTCGATACATGCATCTGCCAAGGTCGTATCGAGCATTGAGCATGATGACCTCTTCGATCGTAACACCTGCTCCATCTGCGATTCCTCTTATCTCTTCGAGGCCGGTGGGGTAGAACTTTTCAAAGGCTGGGAGGTAGACGGTTTCGATAATCTTAGAAGAGATTGACCTGCGTTGGACATCAGCTTGCGGTAGGGACTGATGGAAATAATGACCCACTTACCAATGAGGAAGTTTGCCCGGAAGCTTGTAATACTCGATATTGGCGCGGACTTTGTCACAGACTTGTCTTCCATGCGAAAGTCCTCTCTCATAGGGCGTGCCCTCAACGACAATGTGCTGGTAGCATGAAGTACGAGGGACTTCCGTGATAGAGGTTTCGGCAGAAGGCATGTTGAAAGGCAGTAGATGATAAGACGAGATTACTGAAGCATGAGCAGTTATCACTAGAAGTAACACGAATACTTATGTTAAATAGGTCTGGCGGGGCGTTCTACCGTGTTCCGAAGTGCAGTCGTCAATTCCTCGCTGAGTCTGCTAGCGGGTCGCCCGATTGTCCCAATTAGTCCAGTTCGGCGACCGACCACGAACCGCCGCCCGTTCATCGCTACCCACGACGAAAATGCTTATCGAAGTGTTGGGATCCATTAGCGGACGCGCGTTAGATCACAAAGTCATCACCCATGTCTCGAGCGATCCGGGAAAGATTGGCGCGACAGCCCATCCCCTCCTCGGCAGCATGCACCTTTTCGACAAACGCACATGCATTTCTATAATGTTTCCCAGCCTGGGAGCAGTCCTTGATAAGCTTTAGCGCCCAGTCTCTGTAGATAGGGTCCTTTGCCTCGATTGCTGCCATGATGAGTGGGATAGGCCATATCTTTGTCGGCGGTGCTTCGGTCCTTGGCCGTTTGAGCTTACTGTAGAAGCGGCGAGTGGTGCCAATTATGTCCTCGGCATGCTCGGTCTCTCCATAGATTGCGTCTTCTGGCCGGTATATTCTCGAGGCATAGATGCGTACAGCGTGGAAGAGGGCGTTTGCGGTGAGAAAGATGGATAGCACTTTGTTTTCTGCCGCTTTCTCCTCTGTAATCGTGGCGAGGCTCTGGTATACCGTCAGCGTTCGGATTGCAAAGGTCTAGGGTTGATTTAATCGCTGGATTACCTCTTTAATGTTATTCAATGAAGCTGCCATGCTTACTTCTTGACTCTCTCCCACTGTGTTGCTATCGCCTCGGGATATCATCCCTAAGAGAGCCACCAAGCGACACGTCGCCACATACAGAGGTCTATGGGCCTCATCCCATCGTCGCTCCTCATTCGGGTACAGCAGAGTGTATTCTTCTTGAAGAAAATTGTATGACTTGTCCACAGCAAACATCAATCCCAAGTCGTTGCCCAGACACTGAATAATACGATCATCGCCTTGGGCAAAGAGAGAAGCGCAAGCATCGAGGAAGCAGAACCACACTGCCATTCTGCCGTAGACCGATTGCGATTGATCACCATGGCCCCGGTTCTCGAGTAGGCAAGCCTCTAGACTCAACATACGCCTTAGAGAGGCTCTTCTTGAGAGAAGAAGGCCAGTCCAGGCGAGGAAGTACAGCATCACTGATACGGCATCCAGGTCATCGTCTCGAGTAACAAGGTGAGGCCAAGTCTGGCCAAGTTCTTTATCCAAGCCCTCAAGTCCAAGTTGGATGCCCAATTGATCCCCGAGAGCTGTGAGACTCTTTTCGTAATGTTCTAGAGCGCTAGTTTCCGAGCCCAATGTTGTGTTGCAGTAAAGGTGAGCCGCTGTCCACGCGTAAAGAGCCGAAATCACAAATGAATGAGTTGAGTTAAACCGATTGAAGAAATAAGTGTGATTGTTCCAGGTTTGGCCTTTGGAGCTATACTTCGATGCTAGATTCTGGGTATAGTGCTGTGCCAGGACCCGATCGGAGACTGTCTGAGGGGAACTGGAGGACAGGCTGCCCGCGATGAAGTCGGCTGGGGTTTGACCGGGTGATTCCGTATAGGGAATCCAAGTCTGATCAGTCTCATTCGAGAAAGCGGGTACGTCTGGGCTCAAGTCCCATTGTTGATCTGGATACGAGTCAAATATCCCATCCATCCAAGGCATCGCCGTCGCATCGAGCATCGCGAGTGACGGTGGTTCAAACGAGCCCGATGCATCCATCTCGGCTACTGAAAAGGCCGCCTGGTCCTGTGAACTCGCTTCCGTTTGGCTTGATTGCATGGGATTGCTTTTCCGCTTCTCACGACGCCTTGAATGGGTTTTGATCTGCTCCGTCTCATCTCTAAACTCAAACACAGCATGTGATGATGGTTCGTAAGCGCATTTGAGGTGAGAGCGTCGACATGGGGAGCAGCGCGGTTTCCGTTGATCACAAGAGAGTTTCCTTCTTGCACAGGTCGTACATAGGGACATGGTGAGGCGTCGTCAAGGACTGTGGACAAAAATGAGGGGTGATAGAGAATGCAGAAGCAGCTCGGTCTTGGAGTTTATTTAGAAGTCTGGGGTAGTTAATGACTAATCGCTGATAAGACTAACTAAAAGCAGCCTAACTACAACACAAACACCAGCAACTTGTCCTCATATCTCTACTTAAATTATACACTATTTACTATCTATGATCTTATCGCCATGCTTAGAGTGATTTGCCGAGATCATAGTAATCTACACCTGACTAGATCATTATCAGAATGTCACAATGGAATAGTGGGGTTTGAATTTAACGTCAATGTTGGTCGACAAAACGATACACCATCCTCACTTCGGGACAACTCGCAGGAAGTATCATAGACAAAGAGATCGACGGAATCCAAGAGCAACTGAGCAAGATAGAAAGCCCTTCGAGCCGTGGCTCGCAATGACACAAATCCATCAGATCGGGGTTTTCCACCATGGCTCACCAAATATACCTAAACGAGCCCTGTTGCCAATCCGTAAGATCTAAATCCTCCCTAGAAACGTTTGCGTTGCAGATTTCCTGAACCCCACGGCGATCTCTACGATGGTTCTGATACCTGATGTAGACACTGAGAGAATGGTCAGTACATGAGGCGAAGGTGAAATGATAAGCTTCCTTACAGCAGAACGATTTCCAACACAATCATGGCAGAGACCGAAGAGTAGAAGCCTCTGAAAGCAGTCTGGTATTGTGGGGCCTCATGCGTGATGAAGAATTGAGGGCCGGTGAATTGGCCCAGACAGTAGCCTAGGAACATCATGACCTGCAACTGTTACCAGGACCGGTTCCGTCTAGATCGGGTAGGTTTGGAAGCTTACACTGGCGGTCGATTTCTTGGTGAACCCTGCGATATTCGAGGATATCATACTCATGCCAAGTCCGAAAGGGACGGTATTGACATAGATGACTGCAGGCATATATGAGCGATAGTTGTGAGCCATATAATGATATCCTATACTTACTATAGAATGACGCAAGTCGGCCTTGGTGGTTGGATTGAGGAAGGTCTATATCAGGTCAGATACCAGGAGCAGATATTAATGACGGCAGAGACTCACTGTCCACCAACACGGCTCCTATCAAGACGATGATATTCGTTGCGATCATGACGTAGCACCTCGTGTTCTTGAAACGGGTGCAAAACCAACCACTAGATTAAGAAGTGAGCAAGTAGCTGTGGAGATGGAAAGCTGAATGCTCACGCAAAGACCACCGATACGAGGTGGATAGTGTTGGACGGCATACCCATCAAAGTAGCCTGGCGGCTGGAGTAGCCGAGGGTCTGGGTCAAGACGATTTTGGAGAACTGGGCTACGATCAAGAAATGCTCTCTTCAGTAGTTCGACTCGCTTACCGATGTCAGACCTCCTCCTTGCAGACATTGAAGAAAGGCGTGTATCGCAAGTATCCACGGCTGGGGATCCATCAGGCATTCTCGGACCTGGTTCCATTTATACTCAGTGTTCTTGATACCGGTGTGATTCTTCAAGACCTATAGATGTTCAGAAATGCAGACCGTGATGGCCATGTGCTCCTTACCCTATCAGTAGCGATGTCCCGCTCCCTCTTACTGAAGAACCAAGCGGTCAGAGGCGACGCTGGAACACCAAAAAAGACAACAATGCCCCAAAACATCGTCATCGGTCCGAAGACGAGGTAGACGACTTGCCAGACGGCATACTTAGAACCCGAGTGATCTTTGCCCGAGAGGCCGTAAGTTATGGCATCGGCCATGAAGGAACCAACAGCACTAGCGGACCACCATAGCGACGTGCGAAGGGGCTGCTCCTCTCGGGTCCAGTATTGGGAGATGAGGATCGTGAGGATGGGTGACATGCATGATTCGAAAACGCCGAGGAATACGCGATTGATGCAGAGTGTTGCAAAGTCTTTTGTGAATGCTGTTGTGCATGCGGTGAGACCCCAGAGGAAGATCATGACGCCAAAGTATCGTCCACTACGCAGCGATTAGGAGACGTTAGGCAAGACAAGATAAACTTGGGCAAGTTCACGAAAGATGGAGACTTACATGGGAAGCTTTTGCATCAAGAGAGAGCTAGGATATTGCCAGACCAGATAGCCCAGGTAGAAGATTGAAGATGACCAGCTATACTGCTGGCCCACGAGATTCTATGCGGATGTCAGTCGTCACATGGAGATATCTCCAAGGTGCATGCTCGGTTACCAGATCTTCCTTGATGCCGAAGATAGATGCTTCGGACAAAGCGACTTTGTCCATATAATTGAGTACGTATGTACACGCCATCTATTTTTGTTGCAGTCAGTTCTTGTATGCTCCATCTTCCAAAGATAACTACTTACCATAGGGAGGAGGATCAGGTCGAGCTTCCATCGAACCCTCCTGTCTTCTTTAGAGCTATACACGATGTCAAGAGGATGGGACCCCAGTTCCTCCGACTGCTTCTCATCACCATCCAAAGTAGCAGCGGCTTTGCGACCGCTAGTTGCATCATCAACCAACTCACCCACCCCGACGGTGGAGTTCGTCGGCATGGTGATGACGGGCTTGAGATCTTTATCCATCATATTGAGTTGTGAATGCACGTTTAAGTTGAGACCTTACCAAATGGCAGGCTGTAATTGTTTGCGATTCTCTGCCATTTATGTCGCGTGGTCATGTTTGTGCAGATACTGGTTGTCGAACCAAAGATGGTTCTGTTTGGTGGGGATGATAGCGTTCGCTGAGATGGCTCAGAACAGTATAGCTCAATCTGGAGTCGCCCATTTGACCGTTTTGGGCCGAGTGCGCGACATGGCGAGATAGCGCTTCTGCGATCTCCGGGGAAGCCTTCCATCGGCTTTTGTCATTGCTAATTAGTATTATGCTAAAGTCACGAAGGATTCTCAGGCAATTGGCAAACTGGAAAACATGTTTTATCGTTATGTGTCTTCACTTAGTTATGTACATAAAACCTATATCGCTCACTTCTCCCGCTACATCTGAACCACGACGCATCAATGTATAGCGTTTAACCATTCTACATTCTTTGTGCTCTTCAGTAGTGAGTTGGCTTGAAGCCTCCCTTGGGGAAAGACACAATATTCTCCTCAGCTGTATGCTTCACTTTACCTATCGAGATTGAAAACCTTCCCTGGTCAAAGATGCTGTACACATTGCGCAGGAAAGGATCACCAAAGATAGACACGGGGTACCCGCGAGAAGCGGCGAATACTCCACAAGTGCCATCAGAGAACTTCGTCACCACGCCATGGAGCGGCACCTTGATTGTGCCATGCACGCCAAACTCGACAGCGATGTACCCGTCGTTGCGCTTGGAATCAGCGTATTTACAATCAACCACAAAGTATTGCTGGCCAAAAGGTTGTTCTTTGGCACCAAAAGCGCGAAGGATAGGAGGCATAGTCTTGTCGGTGAGGTACCAGCTTGCAACACCTGTGTCCAGCAACACGGGAAGACCGACGCTCTTCTTACCGTACGTTTCCTTTGTACGGTTGTTGCCCTTAGTAAGGAAGACCTCGACAGAGGTGACGTTGACCACGTTAGTCTGGCCACCGGTAAGGTCGTTGTTGAAAGGGTCGACCATAGGCACGGTGATGAGATCGCCATTGATCTTGGCCTTGTCGTAAGCGCCGCCTAGGAGCATTCTGGCGTTGGCAGCCTTCTTGTCATCAGGCCCGAGGTAGAGATTAGACGCAAGGTAGTTGATCTTGGAGGCGTTCTTCAGCTCCGGCAGGAAGTATGACGAGAACCTGTCAGTGCACTTGGGGCCAGCATACCCGCACTCCAGCGAAAGACCTGATTCATCGCATGTCAGTTCGGCATCTTCAGTATGGGGTAGGGTTTTCATACCGAGAATTGTGTTGATATCACCGCTCAGCTTGTCGGGAAAACTATAATCGGAAGTCATGCCAAAGTACATGTTCTTGGTTGAAACACCGCCGATAACAATAGTATCGGTGAGGTAGTCGCCTCGACCAACATAACCCAAGGCGTCGGCGAAGCCATCGCCTGCATAGCGGGATGTTCTACGACCATGATGAGCGACAGAAATTACAAGTACGGAAGAACATACTTGGACGTTTTGTTGTTAAAAGTGCCAAACGTCTTGCAATTGTTTCCCTGCTTTTTGCAGACCTCATTACGAGGGTCTAGGAAGGAATATCGCGGGCTGCCAGTGTCGATCTTGAGATACTCTGTCTGCGGCGGTGTCCCAACCTGAAGTTTGGCGTAGTACGCCGTCAAGCCTGCATCGCGAGACAGCGGGACGGAGATGACACCGGCAGGAGTCTTGCCCGCAGCAGCGATGCTAGGGAACGCGACAGCAGCAGCGACGGTGGCCAAAGTGAAGAGAGCCATGGTTGTAGATGTCGTTGATGTGCAACCAAGTTGTCTGATATCTATGAGACTATATATAAACGGACTAACCCGCCCACTATACGGTGTAGCCCCTGTCCAGTTGAAGTCATGAGGCCAAGACTCGTTCGTCGATACGAGTTTCTTAGTGGATCACATTCCTGATCTGCCGAGCCCGTTGTGACGCTATTGGTGATGGGGTGATTTGCTAGCCGGTTTTGGGTAATTAACTCGTATGCGGAGCCCGGCATTTACCCATCCTGGCCGGAAAATCAAAGCACAAACTATCTATGTAACAGTGGAACGAGCGGGAACGAGGCCGTGCTCTTGGCCATAAAATGAGGAAGAAAGAATGCTGGTTTTCACGATACCTAGTCATACTACACGACTGTTCTCATCATGTCTCTCAAACTCATGCAACTCATTGCGGCATTGGCTGCTTTCGCCCATGGCCTTGCAGTGCCGGATAGCCAGGGCGCTGCTTTCAGCCTCGATACTTTGCCTTCAACGGCAGAGGAATTTGATCCTGTAGCTGAGCGGCAGAGGCTTGAGGCCAAGTTCCCTACGGCGCATGGCAGCAACATCCAAGCGCGTACGGCGAAGCAGTCGGGCTCCGTGAAAGTGAAGCCTGTCGATGGGGGCTTTTCATTCTTTACCCCTACAGTCATTGGGAACCAGACGTTCAAGATGCTCTATGACACTGGTTCCGCTGATTTGTTAGTACCTATCTCCCGCCTCAGCTTCATGGATTTAGACTGACACCTGATTCAACAGATGGGTATATTCCAACGAGTCTTCCCCCTTCCAGAGCGAAGATCACCCAACCTATGCCCCGACTTCATCCGCAACCCTTCTTAAGGGCTACAACTTCACCCTCAAGTACGCCTTTGGCGATGTGATTAGCGGCGAAGTCTTCACCGACACCGTCAAGGCAGGACCCGTCGTAGCCCACAAGCAGGCCGTCGAATCCGCCCTCATCATCCAGCCCGAAGTCTCCAACGACGGCATTATGGGTCTCGCATTCAGCACCATCAACCAGGTCACGCCCAAGAAGCAAAAGACATTCTTCGAAACTCTCCTCCCCACTCTGAAGAAGAAGGTCTTTGCTGCGAATCTCAGGCTAGATGGCAAGCCTGCGACATGGGACTTTGGATACATCGATAGCACCAAGTTCAAGGGCAAAGTCGCCTACACCCCAGTTGTCAGCACAAAGTACTGGTCCATGAACGTAAGCTCTTATGCTGTGGGCAAGGGTTCATTTACCAGCAAGAAGAAGGTTGGCGAGGTCATCGTCGATTCCGGCACGTACCTGATCTACATGCCTGAAGCTGTAGTGAACGACTACTACAGCCATATCAAGGGCTATAAGCTCACAGAGGGAGGCTCTCGCACATACCCGTGCAATGCCACTGTTCCCGACTTCCACCTCAAGATCGACAGCGCAACGCTCACTATCCCGGGACGAGATGTCAACTATACTGTATATGACCCCAATTCGCGTTTGTGCACTGGAGCGATCACGACTCAGCTTAACAACAAATACTCTGTGCTAGGAAATTTGTTCATGAAGAATTACTATGTTGTTCATAGCCAGGAGGAGTCTACCCCCAAGCTTGGATTTGCGCCGTATTAATGAACTTGATGTGATCCACGAGGAAGATGTTGCCTTATCACTCGCATTTGATTCGTCACTACTCGTTGCTTAGATATCTCATTTATAGTGTAAATCGTTGGCTGAACTCTTAATGTTTGCATTCAAGCAGTGGATAGTCTTATGTAATAAAGACTGTTACTTTGAGTTTATAGACCTGATAACTGATGCTTGCCCCCGCGCCTCATACATCTTACATACTAAGGTTGAATGTTATTTAGTGTCGGACTGGATTCCACAAGTTATCTTGATACGAAGTTAGGCATGACTGAGGCAATATAATATAGTGTCCAAATTGCCCCCCCTCGCTCTGGACTGCCCTGCCTACCCGTTGATTGTCGGCCTGTTGGCGGTCTTGCCAACTTCGTACCTTAACTACTTTAAGCTAATCTTAGTCTATACGTGCGAGGTGTGTGATGTAGCTGTCAGGTCTATCAACTCGAAATAACGCTCTTGTAAAGTCGGCAATCTTAATCTCTACTTGCAACTAACAACCATAAAGAGCTAGAAATCCTTATGTCGCGTCACCACCTCTGTTTTACTCCTACAGTCAAATGATTACCTCATCAATAATGCCATCATTTCCACACCCTTATTCGCGTTCTGTGACCGCATACAACTAGAGTCAGAATTGCCCTATTTGTGTTCTGCTAATACGACCCCAGCGGCAAGCAGTCCACGCTTATATTCATCCCCCGGAGCGACATCCATCTCCTTCACCACTTCCTCCATTCTCTCAGTATAGTATCCTCGTAGAAAGTCTACCACAGTCTCGTGTCGGCTTTCAAACTCTCTTGCGAACTCTTCGTCGAGATTGTCAAGCTTCTCCAATAAAAAGCTGTCTTCATCCAATATTTCCGACCTCTCATCCTCATCTAATACTTTCGCTCTCCATCCTTTGGCAGTAACCCAGCCGCAGGGCCCAACGTGCCTAATACCCAGGAGTTCTATTGTAATTGCGTGGGCCGCACATCTGGCCAGATAGGAAGCATCTACATCGGATGCTACTCTTCCAATTAGATCGACTAGGAGGCAAACGTCCCCAGTTGTTCCGAGGCTCCACGGTGCCATCCAAGACACATGGCCGTAAATCCAGAAACCAAGGATGCTAAGGGTCGGTTGAAGGCGCCTGATACGCAGGGACATGGTAGATTGGACCCTATGTCACTGGCGCATATTTTGGCGGTCAGGCTAATTACTTCCGTTTTCCCAATTGGGTGACGAACGTAATTACGTAGAAACCTGCCAATTGGACCTCCCCACTGATGTAACACCGATGTCTGGGAGCCGTTGGTCACGTCTTCCAGCTTGAGATCATGCTTCATTAGCCAATTCAGGTATGTAACAACTGATTCCGCTTTGGGATCATAAACAGAAGCCACACGTGCTAGAATTGGCCTAAAGCCACCCTCGTCTGAAGGTACAATCCCGAACTCACCGGCCGATGAACAGACTTCTGGAGAGAGCAAGCGTTCAAATAGACCATCGAAGCGACATTCTCGACTAGAGGGCTTGAGGCCACCACTGATCCTATATCCCTGCTTTCCCCATTCATCAGAGCGTGACTGTAGTTCTTCCCACAGAAAGGACGCAGTGGCATTGGGGATGGAATCAACGGCGACTCCGTACCGCTCTATGACTTCAGAGGGTAATGTTGCGAGGGAAATATCTCTCAGTCGTCGCCGCCGATCTCCCAAATGCTTGAACAATAGTTTTCGGCATCGAAATGAACAGGATTCTCTGAAAACCGGGTCGAAATAGTCGTCGAGGACGCAACAGTCGGCCTCTAGTAGTTGTTGGACAGGAGCAGCACAATCACAATCCGAGCAGAGCGCCCACTTATCTGCTTGTGTACATAGCCTCCCACTATACCAAATCGCAATCTCTAGGGGACAAGCAGAATTTGATTCCCGGTCGTGAAGAAGAGATAGAACCTTACTTTGTTGCAGGAGCAGATCAAGCCCTGCTGGCCAGGTGATGCTAGCGTGTAATATGTTCTGTCCGTACACATCTGTTTCCAGGATGTCTGAGGTTTGCTGGTCGCCCATTGTGATGGCCTCAAGCTTTTGACGATCTCGCTGCATAACTATCCGAAAGATGTTACTATCCAAATGCTGGATCCCTTTATTAACTGTTCATGACTCGAAATGATAATGCAATCAGTAGGTTACCTTCAGCGATTTCGGGGTATTTGGCCCAGACTTGAAAATCCTCATGATCGAAATTGGGGTAATCAGGGTAATTAACATTGCTGTTTTTATTGTCCTCGATTGAGAAGTCGAAGGAAGTATCAAGTGTTGTTATGAAGTGGTACCATTGAGGCAGCCATCCTAAGGAGCCATTTCTCCAAATGTCTTCGATAATTGTTCTGATATATGTAAGTTAAGCTAAGTGGAATGAGGTCTGAAGTTCATACTCTTGGTAAAAACTAGAAGCAGTGATTGGAACCCCAAGGTCAAACATATATAAAAGAAACGAGCGGGTCACTTCAAACAAGTCCTCAAAACTTATTACGCATGGTACAACGTGAAAGATTAGGTTTTCTCGATGCAACTCAAGATTTTGTTAATATCAAAGCACTTTTCGTGATTCCATAAACTGGATGAAACTTACCTTCATGAATTTATGGGCAATATTTCTTCCATCCTCATATACGTCAAACGGTGACGCAGACCTTGAGGTGTAAATTGTTCTTAACCTCTGGAGTAAATTCGAGATGTTTTCTCGTAGCCAGACGATCGGACGGTCCCCCATGATATTAGGAGCCCAATTCGTGCTGAAATGGAATTCAGTAATCTGCATCCCAGTAGAAACAACAGAACGATGACTCTTTTACCTGAGACCCGCGTACGCCCTTTCAAGTTGAGCAATGGCTTCAAAGGCCGGGCTTGATTTGACAACATTGCAGGCCTGGATCCCGAAGGAAAGGCTATGTGCCCCAGCTGGATAATCTCGGGTGATGGACAAGGACAAGCTTCGAGAAATCCAATATCGGAAACCGAGATAGCTCCACGTAGTTCTTGAAGTCTGCAACGATTGGCTCAATAACATGCAACCAGGGCGATGGCACTGCCGTTTGTGCTCCTCTCTCGAGATTACCCAATTTCCCCATGATCTATTGATATAGGATGACTTTCGATGGGTATAAGTCGGACGAGGGTCGGAGCAGGTACAATTTGGCTCATTCAGTTCATTTATAAGACTTGCTTCCTTCTGGGAATTTTGCACATATCGTGGTTGCATAGAAACACCGGAAACATGACTCCCAGCCCTCAGGCAGTGCTCTTGGATATGACGAGATGTCGTTTCCACTTCCATTTGAGTGCGTTGAACAGTGGGACTAATGGTTTCTAGTCGCCTGGCAATGGTGCGTAACATGTTATGCGTGATGCTATCGTTAGCATTGGTGTAATTCTTCAAAACTCGCAAGTCTTCACTGATGCCGATATTGATGTCACTGTGATTGATTAGAAAGAGGACAACTGTTTTTCTAGTCAAGGTGACTCACAGGCTAAAGTTTTGCACAAAACTGCTGAGAATCCCATTGGCCTTGGAAAGCTGATCTTGAAGTTGGATCAACTTCTTCTGATCAAATGGATACCTCGCTATCATCATTTGCTTCCTCATCTTCCCTTTCATGTCGGACAAACCCTCATCTCTTGTGAGGTTTAGCATCAATTGTTGCAGGGCAACGAGTTCGAACTCGCAATTAGCAAGGCCTTGGTTGACTCCATTGGCAGACAAAGCGTGGCGATGGCCAAGTTTCAATGTGCTCGACTAGATGATGAAGAGATTTGACTGCAAAAGAGTAAGACTTCGGCTGGCTGACTCGATGTCGTGGTGTCGGCCTTTGACGCTACTAAGATAATTGTGTAGGCCGCCACAGAGAGTCAATCCAAGGGATACAAGGCCAGCGACGCTACTGGCGATGGATAGAGGGTCGGCCATGTCGAGATTGACAATTTTGCAAGAAGAAAAAGAATCAGACGAGACGAGGCGGTGAAGATGAGTGTTGGGTGAGAGTGGCTGACCGCAAGGCAGACAAGGCTGACAGACATGCAGATCAGGCGAACCAGAATGCGCCAACGCATCAGGCTCACTTCCAGGCCAGCCTGGAAATTCGAGTATCGAACATAACTGACTACTGCTATGCATATTGAATATGCTGGGGTTGTAAAATGGTTGATATGTTAATTAGCCTTGATGCATAAGCTGGTTTTCTAGCAGGATTTTCACTATTGATACGACAACTGAGAGGGGTCTTGATAATGCCCTGTTTAGTGCCGGGCGCAACATAATACAGATACTGTTTAATCACCTCAGCACCAGTCATATGCCAGGTACTCGTTCAAATTTACATCTCTCAAAACGCGAAAAATACGTGGACATGTAAGCGCTACCTGATACTCAAATCCATCCATGTCTCATACCACGGACTCTTCAACCTGGACCTATTTTTACCATCCCATACCACCTGAGGCTATCAAATGTGGTCTGGCCATTATGGACCGCACGCCATGGATCCGTCTAGAGCGTACACAAAAGGCGACTGAAGCTCACACGTGTTTGATAAGCTTCCGACTTTAGGAAGGTATCCGATATTCTCAGGCAGCCACGGTAAGCCATGGTATCAGTTCCCTTGAACAGATTAAGAATCAGTAGTTTCAATGTTAAGTCAATAGTCAAATCGATTAAAAGTTTGGGTGGTACCTGATTGGCCTGACGCTGACTAGTAACCGTGCGCGCCAGCCACAATGGTTTCTAGATCGTCAAAGATGAGTTCGTGACAGGGATTCTTTCAGCTCGCCACGCGATGTTTTAAGACATTACCGTGATCTAGACCATTGCTCAGCAGCGATTCTGCCGCCATGTCTACTAGGTATGAAGTGGTCAAGCGAAAGGTGCTATAAGGATCACGCTAGGCTTTTCGAAATACATAAGTATTCGGATGTCCGCCAGATTTCTGTCCAAATGTCCTCAAGCTATCACTCTTTCTGAACCCCAACAAAAAGTACTCCACCTTCTCAGAATCCCACCATGACTATATATCCTTCTCCACGCCCTCACCAGTATGTTTCGGCCCTGAGGGTCGAAGCGTCTGACTCTAAATCATTCCCGCCGGGAGCTTGCAGTGATGCCAGCCCGAATATGGGCAGCTCGGACTGCAATGACGGGCAGGATGGAGATTACACTTACGTCGTCAAGTCATTCACCTCGGATCCATTTCAAGCTATCACTGGCTTGAGTATTGTTATTACAGGCAGTTGTGATTATCCCGAACTCGGCGATATTGCAAAAGGGGCTGGTGGTGACTACCGTTATGTCATTACATCGCAGAACTTGAATTTGCCTACTAGGATCGGTGATGTTCAGCTTTGGAGATCCCAGGACGATTCTGTATCGCTTTCTGATGTGGCTGCGTTTGGCTGGGACGGAATTTCTTCAGATATCAACCATCGGAGGAGTGGGGCGTACTTGTATCTAGTATGGAAGAATGTCCCGGCTTGAGTCCATTCTCTCTACCAGTTGTGGCTTGGGGTGTTTTATCGGTCAGCCCGATTTTCATCACCAGCATGTGACCAAGAGCTATGTGGGCACGATAGATGAAAAGTGGCAGGTCGTTTAGGAATGACAGGCCAGATTCAAGACATTCAATTGTCAACTGGTATCATCGTTTCTCTCAAGTACATATTATCAAGTTGTGATTAGCAACACCATCATACATATCTATTCAACGAAAACTCTCATCCGCCCCACGTTTAAAGACAAACCATAAGGTGAATCCATATTGCCCTCTCTATGAGAAGCTGCCCTGATGGAAGGAAAGAATGTCCCTTTTCGATTGTAGGTATAGGAAACCGTAGTCTCAACAGATTTTGCAACCTCTCCAAAGCTCCTTTTGACAAAGTTACCTGTCCCTTCAAAGTCACACTCCAGTGAAACGATCTTTCCGGCACCGGAAGGAACTTCAATGCCTACCTTGAAAGTTACTGTACTGCCTGCTTGAACTTTGGCGTTCTTTAATCCGTTGACACTGAGTCCTATGACAGATTGGAGGCCTTTCCTTTTTGAAGCAGCAGCAGGAAGTTCCACTTGAGCATTTCGTATGGTATAGTTGGTTGGAATGCTGGGATATGTCCCGGTTTCGCACCAGATACTCAAGTCTCGCAGGTGCTGCTCGTAAAGGCCTGTAAAGTCCACAGCTCTGGAGCTCTTGGAACCTACAACAGGACCCATTTGATGATCCGCATTCTCAGCATAATGAAGACAGAACTTATTATCGGCTTCGTCTCCATATACCTTTCTGACTTGTTGCTTGTACCAATCTGCATGCCATGGGAACGCGTCGATGTCCATCAGATTATCCATGACTATCATCTTGCCGTGGAACTTGCCCGAAAAGGTAGCGCCGCCACTTGCAGATCTGGCAATCTGCTCTGCCACAAGAACAGATCGCTGGGGATAGGTGGGTGCTCCGTCAAAGTCACGGAGATAGTCATAGCCGTAAAACCCTGGGCGTTTGGGAACTGAGTAATGATGGAGTGCGTGCATGGCGAGAAACATTCGGTTGCTTAGGTGAACTCGAGTTCCTTTTTGTAGAAGGGAGAGGACGGCGAGGTCGTTATTAGGGTGAAGTGTGACAGCCTTGTCGTTACTGTTATCGCGACCCTTAGCAGTGATTATGCCAAGTACCTCACCGTCTTTAGAGGTAATACCAATGTCCAACCAGTAAGTTCTCGTTGATCTAGGTGCCTCGTCGAGAGTGAGCTCAATGGGTATTTTGTTGGCGTCATACTTGATAGAAGTGATCAAGGTCTCGTAGTCAAGCATTTCCTTACGAAATATGTGACCAAGCTTGGACTTTTCCGTGCCCAAGTATCCTGGCTTAATCCAGAAGTCTTCCACGTATGTAGGGTCCATTCTCATTACAGCTGAACCCGATACACTTCTCATAGCCTCCCAAAGTGGCTCAGAGGCCCCAGTCTCGTAGAACTTCTCCCACCCTCTGATAGGGACGCCAAGCGCTGTCGCCTCGTCAAAGACGATCCTCTCAGTCGGAGTCAGGCTTGAGTTGACATAGCCACTGCCACCAGGCCTAAGTGCTTCCTCGATCTCGGCACTCTTATTCTGAAGAACAAGACCTGCGAGAGCACGGATGGACCAATTGTTGATGGAAACCGGCACAGCTTGGACTAGAGTCAGAGCACCAAACCATATACCAACGGTGTTCTCCATCGCTCCGACAGTGACGAGGGATCCACCGCTACCTCCGTGGATATACCCATAGATCTTATTGTTCTTGGGCTTATAGTACTCCCGCGCGATCTTCATGCCGACCTTGGCTGCAGCTGCGTCGCCGCGATAAGTTGGTTGACCAGAAGCCCGAATAGTATAGCCTCCGCTGTCTGCTCCAAAACCAATCTCTCGATCAGACGCAGTTGAGTTCTGCAGTGGATAGACGAGTTGGAAAAAGCGACCCTTCCATCCATTGTCGGGGAGGTAAATGTTGAAATCGACGGTGGTTCCTTCGAAATGCCCAGAGACACGAAGATGAGGTATTGGTAATGTCTCGTGACTTTCGCCGTCGACGATGGGCCGTGAGTAGAGAGGATCAACACAATCTTCGGTGCTTTTCCATACTCCATCGACTTGGATGCAGGAATCGCCGGTCAGCTTCGGCGTGCCTTGCTTAGTGGCTGGCGAAGGGGACAAGATGCTCTGTGCCGAGTTGAAGCAAGTCCTATCGAGCCGTTAGTAGCTTTCTCATGCGTGTCTCAGTCGTCGAAGACATACAAGGCTTTGAGGATTTTCAAAGATACCATCGTTAATGATGCTGGTTCTGAAGTAAGAGCAGCTATGAAGAAGAAACCAGGTTGAGTGGTTTCATTCATCTATTGATCTGTTCTTTTGATGGCCTATATACATGGCTGCCTCAGCTACCTCGGGCCTCGATGACCTTACCAACACGCGAAGTAAGCACCTCATTTGACGCTAGCGTTGGTGTACTCCTCGTATTTGACCGAAAATTATATGATTGGACAACCTTCAAAAGCCAAGGGGTCTGAAAACATTTGCCCCCATGCTTATACACCGGAAGGGATTAGCCTAGAGCCCACCAAGCAGGTGATAGATTTACCTCAGTATACGTGTCACTTGGCCTAGAGGTACGAAGCGTTGTTATCCTTGCGAACGCCAATGATCCTTTCACTAACTATGAAGTAACAATACAGTCTCCAAAACACATGTTAATCGACCAACCCCTGCATTAGTTCCAAGACGATGGCCCGAACGTCTGATTGGTGCCCAGCTTCCTCCAGGGAGTACCCATGCCATCTGCAGTCGTGCCTTGAACATTATTTCCCCACCAGCTAAGGCTGACGCCCGGAAAGACGAGGGCAAAGAAAATCACGATGGCAGAAATCGCAAGTCCAGAGTCCAGCGCCGCGGAGAGAACGTAATTGTACTGCTCATGTTAGCTATGCTGACCGATGACAAGAGCCTTCATGTCGTAAACTAACCTTTGCCCACCAATGCGGGTACTTGCCACGAATCCACTTGTTGAAAATGAACGAGACTGCGAAAGCAGAACTGTAGTTGATACCAGTAGCGGGAGGCACATTGCCAGTACCAGCGAAGAAGAGAGGCCAGTGAAGGTAACGCAGCAGCTTGCTGTTGGGGAACTTCCTCTTCAGGAAGAAAGTCACCACTGGCAGAAGTGCTCCGAGCCAGAACAGATGCAGCAGTCCAGAGTAGATCTTGTCCACGCTGTACAAACGTGCAGGACCGACAGCTCCCCACACGATACTTGATGAGAAGTTGACGCGACCTTGAGGACAGGTGTACTTGTTAGGCTGGTCGCTCTCACAGATGTCTTTGACATGGTGCAACATCCAAAGAACAACGGCGTTTTGGGTGAGAGACCCAACGATACAAGCGGTCAACTGTGCGACGAATAGGGTACGACGAGGAATCTTCATGTATAGCCCGAGCTTCATATCTGAAGCGAAGATCATCGCTTGGCTTAGTCCAGTGTAGGCGTAGAACTTGAAGATCAACATGACGACTGGCTTTCCGGGAATAGCATATCCTGAAATAATCTCCCCAAGAACAGTGAGGACGTTACTGTTGAGGTTCGCGACGGCATAGACACTTCCTGTGGGGATGAGATAGAAGGCTGCTAGACCGAAAGCGAGGAAGACTCCCCAAACGGGCATCTGTGTGTCGTACACCTCTTGTACCATGATGGTGAGACCGAGGACAATAGCGGTCAATGTAGCGTACCACCACCAAGGCGCGTCGGGATATCTCTCAATCAACCGAGCATGAATATCCTTCTTGCGCTGCGGATTGAATGCGCCGACAATCTCCTTCCAGTAATTGAGGAAGATATACGTCGGAACACAAGTCATCGTCGCAAAAGAGATACCGTAGCTAAGAGCGAAAGTGACCGGCATGAAGATAGGACTGTAGTCCTTGTAATCTTCCGGTGAGAAATTCCCGTGTCGATCAACAACGCGCGACGCGTTGAAGACATTGCCTGTGTTGTCGTAGATATCACCTCCGGAGAAGGGTAGGTAGGCGGTGTACCAAGTGTTTGTGTAGTACAGAATTGGTGTCACGAGAGCGAATACTATCACCCAGCCAGCGAAGACGTTGGCTTGTGCCCAGAAGGGGACGACGAGAGGGGAGCCGTTGTATGCGATTTGAGACCAGTCGAAAGTTGTTGGGAGATAGGCTAGGCCCGTTGACATGCCGAAGAGGTTGTTGACGATGATGTTGTCTGTCAGAAGTCAGACGAAGTAAGAGTTAATTGAGCGATCAACTTACTTGGCGCAGCCCAGCAGATGAAGGCAAAGGTACTCAGACCAGTGAAGAGAAACCCAGGCAGCCAGTACTAATCAACAATTAGTCTCGTCATCAAAGAACAGATGCGACGGTAGCACTCACCCATAGCCAACCACCAGCAAAGACATACACAAAGAACCGATACCTCGAGACACTCCACCCATCAGCCTTCGGGTTCGCCCTCCCATGCAACGTCTGAAACAGCGCCGCATTAGCCAACGTCGAAGGCCAAACCATATGCGGCGGCTCGACAATAAATCTATACGCCATACCCGCCATTCCAAGACCAAAGAGCTGCATCGTAAGCGCGAGCAAGAACTGATACCCAACAGGAGTCTTTAACCCCAAGAACGCAGGGGCAACTTGTGCTTGGATGATATCCGTTGCCCAGGATGGTCCAAATGAGAGGTTTGACATGATTGTTATGAGGGCATGCTCTTTTATGTTGAAGTGATGATCGGGGTTAAGCGCAATTTCTTTTCCGAATAGTGTGATTTTCATTATGGGGAGGGCATGGGCGAGGGCGCGTCCGGCTGGATAGGCGACTAATTGTGCAACGAGGGATGAGATGGTCACACTGGGATATCTCATCGAAAAGAACTGATTAATACCAGTGCCGAGGATGGTGAAAAGTAGACCCAGCGTCCACGCACGGAGCGTGTTGACGGGCATAGAGAGATCATCGACATTGGGGACATTGGCTCTGACTTCAGGCTGGGGAGAGTTGTCAGAGTCAATGTCGTAGTACTCGTCTATACCGCTGATGGCGAAAGCAGTAGCTTTATCGGGGTTATCGATGATTTCTTCTGACGTGCCTTCAATGGTACCGTCTTCTTGTCTTGAAGGCCCAAGGTTGTCGGCGTACTCGACTTTGGGTGCCATGATGGCTACTCAGTTAAAAGACGAACTGTATAAAAGTCGAAAATTGAATAGAGGGATATCTCTTGAAGAAGAATCTCTTGGCGCGAAGGTCTCGTCATTTTATAGTTCTGTCTTATCGCGAGTAATGTCACATTCGATACTACTCCCCTCCCCGGATTTCGGCAAACGTTAGTTTATCAAGCCCCTCATGCAACAAGAAGGTCCAAGCGATGTTGTCATTTGAGCTAGCATGTGATTGGTCCGGATCATCAGGTCCTTAGCTTCGGGGTTAAGAAGAATTAATTGCTACCCTACCTTATCTTGACAGTTTTCAACTATGGACTAGAGGTTGCCACTTGAGAATTATAAACTGAGGTTTGTTGCGGGGTAATTGATGTGAGGAAGGTCCAGCCTTGATTTGTCACGAGATATCATATCGGCTCCGGTTACGGGCGTCATATCACTAATAAAACGGCCAGCTTTAACGTCTGATAGCATACTTTTGTTCTTGAACCTTATCTTTCATCTTTTCAGCTTAGTCCAAAGTCAGCCACCTAAACTATGGCCCATTCCATGGCGCCTCTTGACAATAACTCGTCCATCCTCATCATCGGAGCGTAAGTCTCAGTCTCCACTAATACATTATCAAGGCTAATCCTCAACTTCTAGGGGCACATTCGGTATCAGCACTGCCTACCATCTAGCTAAGCGTGGCTATACCAACATCACTTGCATCGACCGCCACCCATGGCCGAGTCTAGACTCTGCCGGCCATGACTTGAATAAAGTGATGCGCACTGAGTATGACGAACCACTTTATACGCGCCTTGCTCTTGAAGCACTCGACGCTTGGAGAGATCCAGAATGGCATGATGTCTTTTTTGAGACAGTGAGTTATTGATCTTCGTAGCCTTTCGTACGACTTGGACTCACAAAGGCAGGGACGTATCACAACTACGACAGGTGATAAGAAAGCCGAGTCTTTTCTTGAGAAGTCCTACGAGAACCTCAAAAAGGCAGGCAAGGCTAGTAACCTAGAGCTCATCAGTGGCAGAGACGAGATCGTCAAACGTGTCCCTCAGCTAAAGAATGCAGTCGGGATCGAGAACTGGAAGGGTCTTTACAACAGTCTCGGGGGATGGGTCCACGCCCGAAAAGCCCTTGAGAAATGGGCCTTCAAGTCTGAGCAGATGGGCGTCAAATTCATCTCAGGCCTTAGCGGTACCATGGCCGGCCTTGAGCTCGATGCTTCTGGCTCAATGACTGGAATACGCGTGGCTTCTGGTGAGATTCTTCACGCGGATCACTACATCCTCAGCACAGGCGCTGCATCGCCACAACTACTGCCCGAGTTGTCGCAACAGTTGTGGTCGAAGTGCTGGACACTGGGGCATATTCAGCTTCTTGATGAAGAAGCTGTTGAGTGGAAGGGAGTTCCGGTTATTGATAACTATGAACTTGGGTTCATGTTTGAGCCGGATCCGGATACTAGTAGGTTACGCTTCGAATGGCTGGTACCAATACTATTGCTGACGGGGGAGCAGAGCTGATCAAGATATGCGATAACAACCCGGGCTATCAATACCAAAAAGGCACCTTTGTCGATGAGAATGGCAAAACAACAAACTACTCTATCCCCCGCTACTCAAGCGATCATCCCCAAGACGGCATTCCACACGAAGCGGAAGTCGCCATAAGAAAGTTCATCAACACCGTCATGCCACAATTCTCCGACCGTCCTCTTCTTGATGCCCGAGTATGTTGGTGCACCGATTCACCTGATGCCCACTGGCTCATCGACCGCCATCCCAAACATAGGGATCTTCTTCTCGCGACAGGCGATTCTGGACACGCGTTCAAAATGTTTCCGATAATCGGAAAGTATATCGCCGATGCGTTGGAAGGTCGTGAGTTAGGATTGAGGAAGGAATGGGCTTATGGAGGACGGGTTGCGAAACCGACTTCGCATAGGCCTGATACAGAGATTAAGGACTTGAGGGATGTCATGGATATCAGGACGGAAACCAAGTTGTAAACTGTTATTAGGTGCATAACTACAAAATATGTATATAGCCAAAGTATCTCATGATGGTATGCACACAGCTCCAGTAATACCGCCTTCCCCTCAAGGACTTTCACAGCCCTCATAGTAATCATAAACAGAAACATCATCAATCTGAACCTTGATCGGTCCCCCCGCCGGCTCGCTCGTACAAAAGAACCCAATTGACAATCTCTGATCATTATTCTCAGCAGTAATACGATACTCCTGCTCATAATACTGAAACTGCGAAATTGGCTGATCACCATCAATAGCAATAAACAGCCTATTCGCCCCTCCCCCACCAGCAAATGTACCGAATCTGCATTCGTCCGCCTCAAAAGGCTGGCCTTGAATAAGCGCCCAGTGGAATTTGAAGACGTATTCGCGGCCAGCGACGGTGTTGGTTAATTCTTGGAGGATCGATGAACTTCCGCTGGTTGAGGAGTCGGGGTATGAATATTCCCTGAGATTTGTTAGTAGTGTCGTTGAACGGGGGTATTAGGGTTGAACTGACATAGAGCGAGCTCCTGTTCTTGGGAACCTGGTTGATAGAGTTGAGACACCGAGGATGATCCACGGGTCGGCGGTGGGGTCTCCATTGCCGTCTAGATTGTCGAAAGAAGGGTTCTTGATATAGTTGGTGTATTCTCCCGTGAATTCGCACACCGGAGCAGCGGAAGTCGTCGCGGTGGCTGTCGTAGAGACCTCGGCGGTCGTAGAAACAAAGTCGGTAGTAGTCGCGTCAAGCGTCGCGGTGTCGGTCGTCGAGGTAAACAAAGTGGAGGAATCGCCAGTGGTGCTGGCGACCTCAGATGAAAAGGTAGTCGCCGAGCTCTCAACCGACCTGGCAGCCGAAGACGTCTCGACCGTCGCCGAAGTCTCAACTGCGAGCGAGCTCGTGGCAGTCAGAGAAGCTTCAGTCGTAGCAGTACCAAAAGTCTCCAAGCTCGAGCTCGTAGCATGAGTAATCGGCTTGCAAGGCCCAGCACTAGCCTGCCCGTAGAGGGCGAAAAGCGCCACGACAGCTGACTTGAGCAACAGCATATTTACTAGAAGGAATTAAAGAGCGAAATAGCGTCGAAGCGCAGAATTGAGAAACGAGCGGATGGGAATTCGAATAAACATTGTAGGGGCTCAGCTCGATCTAATACTCCTTTATTGAAGACTTTTTGTAATCTCCGAGACTACGCTATTGGCTTGGAAATTCGATAGTTCACGATAGCGCGAAGTGGTGTTTATACTTTATAGCTTATTCTTTCAGCCTAGCGTAAATTCTGACGAAATACATCACGGCTAGTGTCCACACTACCTGCTATAGATTAGGTGAGTTATCTTCTGAATAAAGAGGGTGGATTGGAAAAACTAAACTCTATAGAGGCTGTTTTTGGGTCCAGGCCTCTGAAAGGAGAGGTGTTCTGTTATAACGGTATGAGGCTTGCAGTGACTTGTGAAAAACGTAAGCTAGCTGCGATATATTATATTTTATGAGAATTTACGCAGTACTGTAGGCTGAAAAATAAGATTAGATTAGATCGAATTCGACGTCTTTATTATTAGCTTGCTTCTTGTGTATACTTGTGTAACCAATCAGAAAACGAGATGAATTGAACGGAACTTCAATACCAAGTAACTATTCTCTTACTCTAAATAATAACATAATTTTTTATCTTTGCATGAATATTTTAACTGGCATGGCGACAGAGGGCAATATCTTCAAGGCCCTCTGGAATGTGACAATGTGCGCGCCGTGCCTAGTGTGATGACCCCCAGTCTGTACGAATGCATTGTCAGACGAGATACAACTCCCAGCCTTGTACAAATCAAAAGGTCTTGTTTGTGTCTCTCTACCCCATTGCAACGTTCTGTACCCTAATATCCCAATTAGTCCTCATCCAAGACCTCAATCACCTCTCACCAAGCCCCCCTCCTCGTCCATTCTTGCGACAGTATCACGTACCACCCGTGCTTCGTACAACACAAACGAAAACGGCAGTCAGTTACCCCGCGATGTGTGATATCAGCCAAGGTTCTCTTTTCTCCTTATGTCTGAGACATCATGCGGTCTTCACATGTAAACCTCTCCTAGCCTCCATATACAGAGCGGAGTATTCGGAAATATGATGCAATATCTACGAGCGAGCGCATATATGACGGCAGTTTCTGTGCCGCTGAGCCTTTCGGGCAGGTCTCTTGGAATTGTGGCGGGCTGAGCGATGTATGTCTCAGTCGCACTGGGATATCATTGGTGGTGTAGGTTTTGTGTCACGTCGGCTGGTGTTGATCCGTAAGAGACTCCGCATCTTCTTTCGGCTCAACCTGTATCCCATTTTGCAGTCTCATATGTATATAAGGTCAACTAGATCGAACCTCTCGTAGCTTATTTACTTCTCCAGAGCAGTTTAACTGTCTTTGCAACAACTTCACTTTCCGACATGACTTCTCTCCCAGTCACAGCCCACCGCCCCATCGGCAAATGGCTCCCCGAGCAACGCCCAGCGATCCAGGACTGGATCGCGTCCAAGCTCCAAGAGACCAAAAGAAAGAACTTTGCTTCTCTTGATCCCAACCCCAAGATCGTAGCTTTTCAGAAGCTCGTCAATGACAACCCCTACTTCAAAACCCTCGCCAATGACATGTTCACCCAGTCTTCCAAGCACTACGACCCCACTGGTGAACCAGCCCTCAAGACCTTTGGTCAATTCATCGATGTCCTCAGCCTCATCATTCAATCGGCCCCGCCGTTCTTTGATAAGCAGGATCCCCCCACTGCGATGGGCATGATTGGGTTTCCTATTAATGCTGTTCTTGATTGGCCTATGGGGACTGTCGCGGGGTATGAATTCTGGCTTTTGCCTGAAGTGAACGCTTCATTCAAGGGTGTTCTCGACTCTTGGGGGTCGTTCTTGGAATCTTCTGGGTCTCAGTCTGGTCTGGAGGGTTGGTTGTCCAAGGATGCGCTGCATATGCTTGCCACTGTAGCCAACACTGGTGACCTCGGCGGCCCAACATTTGACGAGATCTTCATCTGCAACCCCACTGAGAAGTACTACGGCTACAAATCTTGGGACGATTTCTTCACCAGAGAATTCAGAGATGGTATGCGCCCCATCG
>JAAOAK010000113.1:0-71614 GCA_013396175.1 Fusarium denticulatum | reverse complement strand
CCATCCACCTCCCTCGCGTCCTACAGTCCGCCGGCCAGCTGAGTCTGCACGGCTCCACAACAAAGGTCAGAGAGGCGTTGCGGAACGCGCTGCTGAGCATCAGCGCGTTCTACCTGGCGAATGATAAGCGCGAGAGAGGGTGCGAGAAGGAAGGGGATAGGTGGGAGAAGGATGCGGTGACGTTTAGGGGCAGGGCGATCAAGTTGTTGAAGGAAACGGTGGAGGGGTCGACGCCACAGTCAATGCCCAAGTATAAGGAGCTGTTGGCTACGATGCTGTCACAAATCACCATCAATGTGAGTTGCTTTTACGCGCTGGATGAACTGGATCATGTTGTCACATATACTAATTTTAAGGGGGGCACAGGTCATGTCTGGAGACACGAGCACCTGTGGCATCCATTTAGACGGCGCCTTCCGCTTCATGAACCACGTCAAAGCCACCAAGTCCACGTATTCCTCCAAAGCTCGCTCCCTCCACCGCATATACTTCTACCTCCGCGTCATCTACGACAGTACAGCCTGCAGGAACTCTTGCGACTACAACGATGGATCTCCACCCTCTCTCGAGGCCGACTTTGGCACCGCCTTATCCGTCAGTCTACTGGACAAAGTCGAAGATGAAGGCGTAGGTCCGGGGAAGTCGAAGTCGGTGCTGAACCACGTCACTGCCCCAAAGGCCCAGCAAATAGGCGAGTATGAATGCGTCTACGGTGTTCCTCAGGCCCTTCTCATCCTCCTTGCGCGAACAACCGACCTCATCGACCAAGTCACCACGTCCCGCCAACGACAACCGAACAGCCCATCAACTGACTTCTCCGACCAATGTGACCAGCTCGAATCCGACATCATCGACTGGGAACCCGCCTCATCCTCTACCTCCGACTCAGACACAACTCCCAGCGCACTCATCATCCAAAAAACCACCCTCGCCTTCCACTCCGCCCTCATAATCTACTTTGCGCAACACATCCGCCACCTGCACCACAACTACCTCCGTACCCATATCCTCCTCGTCATATCCTCCATAGAAGCCATTGAGGCCATCAAGTCCGAGAAGAACATCTTCTCTGCCCCTTTGTACTGGCCAGCGTTTATAGCGGGGAGTGAGGCGTTCGAGAAGGGTCTGCAAGATAGGTTCAGGGGGTGGTATAGGAACGTCGAGGGGTATAGGTTAGCAAGCGTGAGGAGTGGGATTGATGTTTTGAGAGAGGTTTGGAAGAGGGGCCCAGGAGGAGGGAAGGGGACAAGTCATTGGAGGAGGGTGGTGCAGGAGACCGGCACGAGGCTGATGCTAAGCTAGCCATACACGATCGTTGGCTTTGCGAACAATCAACGGCAAGTTCGTACTCAGTACGCAGCAGATTCCGGACTACTGGCAGCTCTCAACAGCTGGATCAAGCTCACTGATTTCAGCATCCATACATTCACCTTGATCACGAAACTTAGAAGCTTATGGATTCCGACGATCGAAGCGCTTACTGCGCTCAACAAGTGGGAGGGCTTGATTCAGTTGACCTGCACAATTCGTAATCCTAATGGCGATACAATTGCCAGTCCGATGGTTTTGTTCAATTTTCAATCCCAAAGCTTGACGATCACACTGCAGTTTGACACGCCGCCAGACATGGACGGTATTCTCAAATGGGTTCTTCTGCAGGTGTCGGATGCTCAGTTTGATTTCCAGGATTGGTTCTCCCAAGCTACGACAAAGAACTTTAGCACTCCCGTTTTTCGACGTCTAGTGTTAGTTGCTGACCTCTATGAACAGGGAGGCTTCCCAACGCGCCTGGACAGTCTTACAATGGATCTGGAAGTTGGCGTTCTTTTTGGCAAGACAGAGGGCCAAGAAGAAGACATGGTCTTTCTTTTTACTTATGATTGGAGTCAACAGAACGGGAGCAGTCTTCAAGGAACGCTATGGTGCCGTAAGTTCATTCACCTTCATATAGACCTGCTGTAATTTCTGCCGCGATGTTCGGACTCGACTGACTGTTCGGTACCGTTTTACAGCCCCGCCTGATGAGCCTGCGGTATACCGTAGTTTGCTACTGAGCTACGAACCATGTAAGCAATTCGAACCAGCAACAGTTACACCAACTGCTCCATGGGCAGGATCATTGGACCTTGCGAATTTGATCCCCAACGGGGCCGACCATGGCAAGATTATCAAAATCCCCGACGGAATCCCATCTGAGGTGATTATGGTGGAGCTCGCAATTGATTAAGAGGGTATCTCCTTTGAAGCAAAACTGGAGTACAGTGAGCCCGTTCCGAACAAGTCAGGAGGCTTTCCTACTATTTTCCTCAGTAGAATTGCCCTCAACGCCAGCTACGCTTTTACCAAACCAGTTCTCGTTAGGCTTCGGGTTCGGTGTCACCATGTTCCCCCAGGACGGTTCAACAGTTGTGCCAATCGAGCTAACTGGAGCGTTCAACTACAACAGCGGCTCATGGTCTGCTTCTGCCGCTGTGGAGACTCCGGCTATGCAAGGTGTCCGCCTGTTGAACTACTTTGACAGTAACACCAAGGATGATGCCGCTGCTCTAATACAGCATATTCAGTTGCTCTATCTCTCCATAGTCTATCAGTATTCCAGTGGAGTAGGAAGTTCTTTTCAATTCACAGGAAGCATGGGAATTGGTGAACTTGAGCTCAATCTCAACTTCAACTATACTTCAGGTCATCCCTGGACAATCACAGCAACAATTGATACCTTTCCTGGGTCCACTTCCACCCTACAGCATATATTGGACAGTATCATTGGAGATGGATCGGTCAATCTGCCTTCTTGCGTTGCCGATATCAAAGTCGGAGATACATTTGGCATTGCAGAACCATTGTTAAAGCTGACCCTCCAGGGACTCGAGTCGAATAGCGGCACAAAGGACGGCAAGGACGTTATTTCGACGCTCGAGGTCAACATTGGAGTCGTCTCGTTTACATTCCTCCAGTACCGGAACAGCTCGTGGGATATCGATAACAACGCTTCCAAGCGGGTTCTGCTCCTCGAGGTTCACAATCTACCGGATTTCGACATACCAGTTGTGGGAACCATACCACTTTCGCAAACAATTGAGGAAGTCTGTTTTATGTGGGTGCAAGATGGCAGCAAAACCAACGTTAAAGGTCAAACACCCGGTTTGACAAAAAAGGAGATCGAGACTCTCAATGAGCAGGTCTTCACCACTGCTCCACTTTACTACAAGGCAACAAAGGAGGAATACGTGGATACAGACGTCCTGATCGAGTGCATGCCGGCACATTCACCTTTAGTATTTCATCTGTCTTTGCAGTTAGCGATACAACTCTCAACGCTACGGATGCGGATCCAGTTGATTTTTCTGCGCCTCACCCTCAAACGGCTGACATTTACTCAAGGCCGATGTACCTCACTACGACAGATAAGCCTCTTAAGTCAGAATTGGTCGTTACAATTGCAGCTACAACACCTAAAACGCAACTTCAACTTCAAGATGGACCAAACCCTTAGGCAATACGTCCTCTGATAGACTAGATGCCTCGTGCTTTGTGGGATTCCTGTATATACCCTCTTGCTCTACTCATTTCTTCGAGGCTAATATTTCGCAGATAACCCTGATACAGATCCAAACATCGGCTCGAAAGCACTCCTCAACAACCCAGGCAATCCGATCGTTCCACTGATGATGAGTATTCTCCTCGTCCCACCGGAGCCTCGCCTCAGCAAAGACCTCATCCAGCCATTTGACGCGGTCGCATCGCTTCCACAAGACGTCTTCGCCAGCCCGCCCGACTTCCCGCCTTATACTGACACGGCCAATACAGCATGGCTGCCGATCCCGCCGACGGAGCCACCATTACCGGATCCAGCGCTTCCGTGGGAGAATGTCAAGGCGGCGTGGAAGACTCCAGAGCTGGGCGTTGGTGCAGCATCGGTTATGTCAACGGCATGGAACGACTGCGTGGGATGGGGTGTTCAGCCCCCATCACTCACAAGCATGAGAGGCAGCAAAACTAAGACGCAAACCAGCCCTCTAGTGTCGGGCGCGGTACCGGACCGACTAGTGGCCGGGCTGGAAGCATTGTATGTTGCTGCTCCAATGATGGGTGTGGCGCAGACTGTTTGATCTACCCCCTTTTCCCAATGCCGACATCACCGTCTTGCAATCTAGCGAGAACGCTGTAGACACAACAGATTCCTTCAATCTAAGAAGCGCCTGTGGCACTGCAATCTATTTTTCCCAAAGTACTCATTTGATTTAGGTTTTAAGATTTTAGTGGTTCTGCTTAGAGTATATGTATTGAAGTGTTATGAAGTTAAAATCCTATATTCTTAACCTTTCTTTTAATCTTTTATTCTCAAACCCTACAGCTGTCACAGCACTCTCACCACAACATTAGCCATAGCCGAATTCTTCCTCACCTTCTTAACAGCATTTGCAAAAGCCTTCAGGTTCTCCAACCCGTTATAGAAGTACTGCAGATGCAGCTGCGCTAGAGATACTCAGCCGCACTAGGTTGACTACAGAGAATCGATTAAAACAACCTGAAAGACTCTGATTAAAAGTTCTAACGATATTCAAGACGAGACCTTTCCTCGCCAGTGGCTATTAGGAAGCGGAACAGCAGTGCCGAAAGCAAGGTCTAAATAGTCTGGCATTAAGTACTGGCAGTATTCGAGTATAACACGTTTCTGCACAGCGCGTTTATATATACGAGGCTCACAATGTCAGATCGTTGAGGATAAAGCTACCTCGCACCCCGGTGTTGGCGAGACACTACCAGAGCAAATCATATCGATGTCTGCAAGTTTGAGTCTGGTGATAACAAAGGCCATAAAGTCGTAAAAGTCAAGATCTTACAAACTATGAACGGCAAGGCCATAGATTGTAATGGCAGAATAATAGCCCGAGCAAGCCCTCTTCTTTGTTCCATGGCTAACAGCTAGAAAGGGGATATCGCTTTCAACAACTACGACAAGGTTTATAAGCAGGCAGCAAGGTAATCAATATTAACTCATAGTCAATTTTGAATCTCCTGCTCGAACTTATCGGCTTGCTATATACCTATCTAGGACTTGTATTTATCAAAGCCACGATTTATAAAACACCCTTTCCCTCAATTATATGTGATCACCACTACATCGTCATCAAAGGAAACATATCTTCCACCAATACCCTTAAACCTCCCTCGTCGTTCCCTTTCCTCACGCTCTCCCTTGTCTCGGCAGACAACACATTCAGCTGGGATCTTTATCTCGTTCAGTTGCAGACCAACGCTGCAAAATCCCACTTTGCTGGGCTCGACTTCATCACAGTTGGTATATGAGGTTAGTATATGAGAAGTCCTCGTCCCACTTGAGGCCGCATCTGCACTCTTTGAATTTACTATTTTTCAAACAAATCTCCCGCTCGGTTTCTCCCTTCGAATAGAAGTTGGTTGAATAAGGAACATGGGAATGGTACTCTGTAGTCTTTTTGAGGCTGTAGTATGATATACAGTTGTTGAGGAGTAGAAGAAGCAAACCATATATTGTGGCCGAAGGGGGTCTACTATTTGTAGTAAGAAGCTGGTACACCTTGCGGCTGGGCGGGGCAGTTAAATATATCTTGCTGCTAGAAATTAATCATCATGGTCGAAATACCAAGGCTATATATTCAGAGTGCATTTGAGTCCCAACTGCGAAAACATCACTGAATGACCTTTTGTCACTGTTGGGTGGTCCATACCTGTGGCACAAACATGGAACGATCAGACACGATCATGCAGCAGTTTGCTTTCAGAGCACTGAGAGCCTTTCCTTGTTCGTGACACACAGAGGGCGAGTTGAGTAGCTTCTCATTGTGTGTTTAGTATCATCGCAGAATCACTCAAATCAACACTCCAGAATGCCAACCCCAAACCCCTCCAACCAGTTATGTCGTGTCGCATGTGCACCTTCAAAGAACATTCCAAGACTCCTCACTATTCACCGTCATATCATCCGTCGCTACACTAGCACCATCATCCTCCTTCTCCTCCTTCTCCTCATCCTTCTTCTCGTTCTCAACCTCCGGCTCACCCTCAGGCCACGCCGCAAGCCATCGCCTCCTTCTCTCAGCCTCGACTTCTCGTACGCGCTTGGTGTGGCACTCAATGCACTCGATCGGCTCGGTGACGTTGCGGTAGCTCATCCCGTTGCGGCAGAGGCCGAGCTTGTAGATGGAGACTTTGTCGCAGTTGATATTGCGGATGATTTCGCTCTTGTACTGTCGGCAGGCGGTGCAGCGGCGGATTGTTTTGACTTGCTCGCACATCGTGGCGGTCTTGGGGGCTGTTTGGCTGGTGAGGATCTGTTTGGGGTTGGCACTGGGTGTGAGGGCAGAGAGATTGGATGGAAGGGGTAGATACTTACTGATATAGTTCTCGAGAGTCTCTGAATATGTGATGCAGGTTGTGTATGTTTCAAGACGTATACTGCTTGTGGATGATTTGAGACAGCGCTTTCTTTTGACGAGTGCTAGAATCAGGGAGTTATGTTGTTGAGATAAAACAGTAAGGAAACTGACATAGAGAGGGCAACACATTCACAGCTGTAAGCTTTTTGAGTATGGCGCGATAGGTGCGAACAGTGAAAACCATAGGCCTAAATGAAATTCCACCTGCTCTGATTATCACTGTCACGCATTGTTCAGCGCATTAACCGACAATCGTCACCGTTTGGAATCTCAAGTCACTTGGCCTTAACTCATTTTACAGCTTGAATGGTAATATGATTTACTTAACTATTCGAGGCTTGAGTATGTCATTCCAGAGACCACCGCCTCAGCGGCGGCCTCTCTCCTTTTCCTCCTTCTCTATACATTTGTCGCATTTATCTCCACCATGTCGTTCGGTGGTTCTCCTGACACCTTTGCAAGTTTTATTGGGGTCTGCTGCATCCTCGCATTGATCAAAGTCATACCAGTCGTTGATGTAGCCGCCACACTCATCACAATACAGCGTATGTGTTGTTGCTAGACACATCTTTTCCTTCAAGTTCTGTTTTGCGTGGATTTTGCTATGAGGTTAATTGCAGCCTATAAATTTGATTACCTGGATGTAGGAGACCAAGTTCGACGAAATATCTTGGGAAGTATTTATATCCCTCTTCACGTGGCATATCAGCTGGATAGTTCTCAGATATGTTCTTGATCACGGACTGGGAGAATAGATAATTGCCACAATCTCTGTTTTCACCGGAGCGATAAAGCATCTTTGGGTCAGAGACTCACTCTCGCCGTTATTTGAAGTTTGAACCTGTGGCCGAGAACTTTCAGTCATCTCGGAGAAGATCAGAGTCGATCAGTGAATCAGCTTCAATGTTTTGTGTGATCCATTCAGCTACTGCTTTCAAAAAGGTCTCCTCGGCCATGATAAGACACCCCCATTAACCGTGTGACCAACTTAGATAACAGAAGAACCAAACCCAGCGTACTTATCGCCTCGCACGATTTCTCCTGCGTCTGGCCTCCTCACACCTTCAGCACAGAGACCGAATAAGATTCTCCACGTGATAGGCTCTTGGACTTCGTCGCCCAGGGACCAGGTAACTACAGTCAGTAACAATGGCTTGTCCGGGTGATTGCCTACCGCAATCCATGCAAACCCATACTGGATGTTCAAAAGTGCACATTCTGTTGAAGTTCTAGTAAAATTTGGAAGTCAGGTGGTTTTTGAGAGGACTATTGCACTGGTGGTTGTTACGAGGGGTATAGCAGGATCTTGATGCTTGGGAATCTGACTTGGCTCCAATCTCAGGGGAATGGGCGAGTACTTATAGTTATTTCTAATGACTGAAAGTCTGATTATTCGTACTGCATATTGATCCGTCGTGATCATCCTTCAGTGTATGTATATGTTATTGTAAGGAATCACATCAGGCCCCCCTTGAACTGCCCTTGCTCGTGCATAACAGATGAAATCTGTGATTCTCATATAACCAGCTCCTATCTGACTGTATCTCGATTCTAACTGCGCGTCACTCACCATCACCAACCCGTCTTACGTAGCGCATGAAGCCCCGTCATACGTTCTTGTTCTTCCCGAAGCTCTTTACACTTCTTGTACTCATGCTCGACTCTCTGGGACAACTGCCTAAGACCATTTTCGCAGGTCCCTTTCTCCTCATACTCAGCACACTTGTCAAGTTTAAATCCTGTACGCAATAGATCGTCGTAGCTTTTGCAGCGTTGTTCAATGTTAGTTTTCCAGCACATTTTATGAATTGAGGTATGTTTTAGTTGTTGTCGTTATGGTCGAAGGGGAGACTTTCCATGGAGATACGTGACATTTTATAGTTGCCCTTCGCATACTCAAATAGCTGAGAATTTCCTCGGGATAGATCACTCTTATTCGGGATTGAGGTGACATATATTCACTCAGTTACTACTTATCTCTACTTCACTAACTGCAGCAATGTCTTAGCAATCCCCCCTATTTTGGGTTCATTGATCTTCAGGTTAGCGAAAATGTTCTTTTCTACTCTACTGACGCTGACCGTAGAAAAGACTAACTTGTGCTCAATTCGAAAGCCTGAGGAGTTGCTGTGCGGGCTACTGGTCACTTGTCGCTCTGCTAAGACAAAGTCCAGACAACACGAAGTAAGTAACGACATTGCCTGTGATAGACCAAGCTCCAGGGCCGTTGATCAATTTCGATATCTCATCAACAGTTACAACAACTTGACTCGTCGACTCTCATCCCGAATGAAGCAGGGCAGTCGTGACTCAAAAGGGCCACATAATCAAGTGAAAGATAAAGTCAGGAGAGCCATCGATACAATCGCTAACATCGTTTCGCCTTCGAATCAGTACAGCGCATTCCATTTGTGACCCTCGGAGAATCAGTTTCGATACTTAGGACAACACTTTCACTTGAATCTGATCAAGAGTTTCTACAGACCGAAGTTCTATCTAATCGAGAGCAAGGCTTGACAACTACGAAGCAGGCGAGGTCTGGGCCACTAACAGTGAAAGCGACGAGCTCCCTAGACCCGCCGAAATGAGAGATAACTTCAATATATACTCTTATACAATTGATATCGCGTATACAGTCATTCTACAGCCGATCTTCACTGCAAATCTAGTCAAGGATAAGAAATTCCCAAACCATGCGAGTTATCTAACCATTCTGTGTCAGTTCTTCCACATTTCTTCCTGAAACTCTTTCCAAACTCTTACTACTTGTTCTCAGACAGCACCTGTGCCATTGGGTTCTATTCTATATTCTTCCTGAACGAGACTCAGTTTGGCGAACTCATCACGAGCGCTTCACATGCTGTATTGGATTTGATTCTTACACGTCAACCTTCAGAGAGTTACTCATGAATTTCAACTTTTCAATTAGATATATATGCAGAAATTTAATGTCGTTACATCTTTGCTAATGACATACTCAACATCCTCTATATTCCCTGACCTTGCTGCACACCGGCCACTCCTCCTTTCACACCCACCTAGATCAACGGATTCGCTATCTCATCCCTCCTCTGATTGATCTAGATATGTGTGTACAACATGTCTGCCAAATCATCAGTATCCATCGCATCCACTTCTTCTTCTTTACACTTCAAACACTTTACCTCAATGAACTCCAACAAACTCTGAACACCGTTCGGGCAGAGTTCGTAGTTTTGAAAGAAGTAGCCTGCTTTGCAGCGATCAAGGGTCATATCGGTTCCCAGTTGTTCGTCACAGACTTCACACTTCATCTGGAAGTAATTCTCTCGACACATGGTTTGGGTTCTGAATCTGGCCGAGATATGCTGAGAAATGGTATATAATAGAAATATGCTGGGATGTTGATCTTGTTGCTGCTGTTATATGCTATAAGCCGAGAACAGCGTTTTTGTGAGTATAGGCTATAGAAATAGTATCAGGTGCGGTAGTTGGTGTCTTGGCTTCTTTCTGGCAGCGGCTCGGACCTTCAGCTTGCATCTACTGCTGCTGGTTCATTGCTCGGTATATATATGCAGGTCTCTTTGTTCTTCCACTTGAAACCCGAACATTCCGCAATGCAGAGAACGCGGACGCTTCTGTTCTGAGGATGAACAAACTTGCCGGATTGGCATGGAATCCGGATGTCCTATAAACCCTGTATATAGTTTGGGTTGTCTCTTGACTTTTATCATAATCATTTCTTTCTCAAGCTATTCTGCTGCTCCCTGTGGGCACTTTTAAACCCAAATCCTCGTCGGGTATCCCAGAATCTTCATGGTCCCCTTTGATGTTTGTAATACCAGTACTGCAGCACCAATTTCTCCTCAGCTGCGTTGTTCAACCTTTTGGTGGTCTGAATCAGTCACTTTACAACTGCACATGTTCTGCCATTTGTACAAGGCGAACATCTATCGCACCTTATGTGCGTTTTTCCAATTGAGGAAATCCCAAGTCATCCTGTGCAGACATAGGGGCATCGTGGTGTTGCGCAGCATGTCGCCCCCTTCTGATCATTGGTAAGTCCTCTTGTACTCCCTCAATACAACAGCAACAGTCCAAAACCGACATGTGACAATAATTATTCTAATTACGGTAGCGGGCGTCAAACAAACAATCTCACAGCATGATTCTTGTGACGCTGGCTGCAATACCAACAACCCTTTCAAAGCCCCTGCTTTAACAATTGGGGGCCACAAGTCACAGGCTCTCCAAAGTCGCAATCTACACGTGCATCCCTGTAATTGGCGAGGCCTCTTTTTGGTACTTCAGTGCGACTAAACTGCTGATAGAAACATGATTTGCCTATTTGGTGCAGCTGAATCATACCCCTGCTGCATGGATGCCTAGTGAGGCTTTCCAGGGTCTTGGTACCATGAGCCTCGTTTGCGATTCAAAAAGCCTCGTAAGCCACCAAACGCAAAAATATGTAGTTTTTTTATATCTTTTGTTATTCCTATCATTGAACACTGAGTTTCTGCGTCACAAGTGCACACGAGCACAAAGCAACCGATCACAGCAAACATCCATCATGTGCACTGAACACTTTACGCACTTTTACTGCATGTACTGCAGTGTATGCATCAGGAAGGGATATGAATGGGAGATTTGTCAGATTGCTCAACAGACTGAGTCAAAGGCTATGGGATCGTGTGGGTACACGGATGATGGTGTTGTTGCGAGCGTGTCGGAATATTGTCAGCAGTGTCCGCCTGATGATAGGAAGTGGAACAAAGTTACGCTTAATGGTGAAACCAAGACACAGTTAGCTTGAGGAGTTGTTAGATGTATATGGCGATCAACCTTTGCTGTCTCTGAGGAGAAATGGGCTTCACGACGGCACATAACGACTACAAACGACTCTTCACAATCACAGGCGGAAATCATGTTCAACTTGCTTTTCCAAAATGTCATTCCTTGTCAGGCTGTAACACTAAGAGTCAAGATTTCATGTACGACTTACCATTGACTGTCATCACCCCCAAGCTATGGCTATAAATCCCCTCTTCTCTAATCAAGTCAACGACCACTAATCTCAACGCTGCTTAGTCTGTGTATCTATATCCCAAACTCACAACAAACTCATTCCCTCACAATGTGCCACCACGTAACATTCAACTATATGTGCTCGGTGTGCAGCAACAGAATCAACTCTGACAGACACAGTCTGAAATGCCAGCGAGCTTGCCGTTCTTCAACAGGAGCCTTCGGGTCGTGCGGGAGTAGGTACTCAGAAATGATATGGAATTATCAAGAGACTTGTAGGACCTGCACAAATCCTGAGGAGCCGGAACTTCCTCGTCCTGAGCACTTTGTTCTCCCTCGATTGCGACCGCCTTATCCATAGGCACGTAGAGATAGAGACCGTGACATATAGGATGGACTGTGAGATGTGGCTTGTGTAAAGTGGGCGTTTTTAGCAATGGTTGTGTGGCATTTAGCTCTGTGGCAGTGAACAATTCAGGTAAGGGTTTGTGTTGAGAGCTTGTAACGTATTGTAATTGTACTCACTGCCCTATTACAAGGCGCATGTTGCGACACTATCGGATTATTTTCACGAATTACATTTCTTATTATCTAAGCTGAAAATATGCAGTGAATTCCTGGGCTATGGCTTTATTCTTATTGTATTATATGGTTAAATGCCTTTAGAAGAGTATTCTCATAGCTTCATCGTCTCTAATTCGTATCAGTCTGGACTCTAGAATTATTTATAAATGCCATTATCTCCCATCAGGTCCTAGTTTTTCCTTGGTTAAACTTTAAAGACCCAACCTTCCTTTAAAGAACGAAACAGCGAGAATTGAAGCAATTAGCATATCGAAATGTGCCACGATCTGACTATTCATTACATGTGCCCCGTCTGCGGGAACCGGTGGAACTTTGAGAAACACGGTCTTATGTGCAGGAAAGCCAACGAAACGAGGAGCAGGCTGTTCGCATCGTGCGGGAATGAATATCCAGTGACGTTGTGGAATCAGGAGGAGATCTGCGAGGAGTGTTTAGCGCGTGATCAGCTATATCCTCCCATCGAAGTCGTTATCACAAGGCGGTAGCAGGCCGCCAACTTGGGAATATTACCGTGAGGAATAGCTTCTTTTACCGCATGTAGCTTCAGTTTGAATCTTATCTAGAGGGTTCTCCTTTTATAGGTATGTGACTGATTACGGGTATCTGCATTGGGTGATAGCGAGTGACCTGTCGAGTATTGCTTGCTTAACAAGGCGGCAGTGTCAAACACTGCATTGCGTTTCATTCACGCTTGACAGAAGAATGCTCTACAAAGAGGCCCAGAATATTCTCAAACCAAATCCCAACTCAAAGACCTCCCCAGCATCACTCTCAACCTTTCTTCCCTCCCATCCCTCAAAACACACCAATATCCAGCAACCGCAACATCGCAACCGCAACAATGTGCGTAGCCATAACCCGCGTCTTCTACTGCATGCGCTGCACCAACGATATCTACGAAGAAATCGAATGTCAAGAGTGCCCGCGCTACCACCAGGAGAAGCGCTGCGGAAAGACCGACTTGAACTTGAGCTTCAAGTGCGAGGCCGACCTTTGCATTCTGTGCGCCTCGTTTCCGCCAGAGAGTCAGGTTCCCTTTATGTCGCAGCCCCCTCAGGGTAGTACTTCTACTATCATGCGACATTTGAGACTTACGTACGGTCGGCGTTGATGGAGTTTGGTGGATGTGAGTGATTCTCTGGAGTTGGGCGTAGCCGTTCGTTAACTCTGTACAGGCTTTACAACTACGCCCCCAATCATGAAGATGATACAGAACCGAACGGTGAAGTGAGTCCTTGCGAGATGGATATTACCGGCTTTGTTGCAGAGAGAGAAAGATTGATGATTAACTGCGAGGATATCTTGGCTGCTAGGACGAAGGTTGGATCCATGACGAACTTGCTACATTTTGGTGGCCAACATCTCAATCACCTGGGACGATGGCCTAGAGTTTGCCGACCTCTATCGCTGAAACAATAAACCCAAGGACCTTTCATCCCAACATGGCACCTAACAGCTGGTGATGATTCAGAGCATATGCTGTTATTCTCTATATATCCATATGTTCAGAATGTCTGCACACTGTGAATGGTTCATGTTCAGCACAACAAAGCCATTATACAGTTACTATCTCTATGTTCATGAATGTGCTCCTTGAGCTTTTCGAACAACATCAAGACCAGTCACGGTCAGTTCATCATGATCTCGACTATAAACTCAACCCGACTTCTCTCCTTTTCGATATCAATCCATCCCTCTATCTCCAAGTTCCTTCCCACTTCACAATCCAACTTCACTACTAGCGACCCATCCACATCTTCACATTACTATACTATTCACCATGTGCCGCATGATCAACACCACTGAGGTCTGTGCCAACTGCGGCAAGACCGTCGACACAAAGCTCAAGCGAGACAAGTGTCCGCATTACGGCACCACCAAATGCAAGCAGGATAATGTATATGTCACCAAGAAAGTCTCCGCGAGCAACTGCTCAAAGTGCTCGAAGGATGGGAAGAAGAGTGGGAAGAAATGAATGGGGGGTTCCGGTCTGTCTCAGGCGGTTGGGTCCTGTGTTTTGATAGCACGTTAAACTATGATAGGAGGAGGTCGCCTTGTCATGGAATTAGATAGACATTTTCTTGGAAGCGTATTCTACAGCTGGCTCTTAGGATAATGAAACACTATCGAATCCCGAACTGTTCAATCTTTGTCATGACCTCCAAATATTCTTGCAGAGCTCGCAACTAATGCAATAGCCTTTGGCTGACTTTCTTTATATTTATATCACTGATCTTTTTCTGGAATCAATAAGTGATTAAAGCTCTCCATGGAAACGTGATGAGGGTTCAAATTCGGCCATAGTCACCTACCTAGAGAACAATTGATGATAATCGACAATATTTCATGTCGCTCAACTCACCTGCCCAGTGACTTCGGTGTTTAGCAGCTGTCAAACGAGCATATAACCTCGCTCCCCGTCCCTTTCATCAGCTTAAGCAAGCGTGCTTAAACACTCCCCAACGACAACCCGTTCAGATAATGCAAGCTAATAACTACCTCGCTAAACAATCAACTCATATTATCCTCTACAATGTATGTTGTATACCACGTCAAGATACTATGCCAGAAATGCAGTAATCATATTAGAACTGACATGGATCGTCAGAAATGTTACAAAGCAAATAAGGGAGAGCGATGTCTCAAACGATACAAAAATGGGGGTGAGCAAAAGGAAAGTGAATTAGGATGCAGGGTTGCAAAGCTACAAAGTTGAAGAAGCGATAGCCTAGCTTAGACTGAATTTGTATCTAAACAGCTTGTAGCTGCGATTTCTTACTCTTCCCAGGTCAGGCAGGGATAGTGAAAGCGTTTGATATATTCTGATCCGTTTGATGATTGTTCAGTGCTTCGCTTAAGGGACGCCAAAGTCCTGTGAGTCTTTATGTCCTAGAATGACCATACAAACGTCGCTTCAGTCTTTCGGACTCAACATTGAATGTGATCAAGTGCTGTTTGAATGAGCAAGATCCAAACGCTTCAACAGAACCACAAGTATAAATACCACTACACCCACCTCATCCCATCTCCAAGATCTCCAATCCATCTCACAATCTATCCCTTCACTCTACACTCAAAAACACTCTATCACCGCTAAGAACAAACTCTACTCTCAACCATGTGTTTCATTCACACCACTCGGTACGTCTGTATCAGATGCGGCCATCAAAACCCCGTCCCTCGAACAGCCTATTGCAAGGACGCGAACAACATTGAAGTCCCATGCAAGAAGACGCGTATGCAGACGACTTCCGTGATCGACTCTTCCAAGTGTCCCCAGTGCAAGGCCAAAGCGGCTAAGGCTAAGGCTAAAGAATGCAAGACTGAGGCGGAGGGGGAATAAACGCTGCATGCTGAAAGGGGCCTAAGCTTTGGGAATCATGCCTGGATGACCTTGGGCTTTGGGCAAAACATGGCGGATTGGGTAGTGAAGCAATCTCAGTGATAGTCCAAGTACTATTTGTTGGCTTTTATTGATCACCTTCGTGAAACATTACACAAGTCTGACATGGACTCAACCATTCCCTCACCGTGACACATCTGGACACCGACAGTAGAATGAAAAAGCCACCGTGACACTCCAACCCTTCAGCGTCGTTGTGCATATATAACTCTGTAACTCAAGCCCCCTACTCCCGTATCATATCTCTCCCCCAGACATATTCGCCACTCATAATCAATCTACCATTCGACATGTGCAACCTAGTCTTTACCAAATACCGCTGCCGAGCCTGCGACCACATCATCGACCATGAAACCGTGACAGAGAAGTGTGGCTCTGCCGAGAAATCAGGCCAAGATTGCTTAAAGTAAAAGATAGTGGCTTCGACTATTCATACAGATCAGAAGAATTGTAAGGACTGTGCTAAGAAGAAGAAAGAGGGTCAGAGGGGAGTTAAACGTAAGCTTCGGAGGTTTGGTTTTGGGATCTAGATATACCATATTTCCTTCGCAATCTTGGGTAGCTTGGGTCCTCCATTACCTATTGAGCTCTTGTCTTTAATGTCTCGGTGACGCTGTATGTCTTGGGCTGAGGGTTTGAGGGAGGATGTGCCCGCAGTCTGTGATACACAGCACAGCATTCGGTATCTTAACGGTTCTTCGGTAAACACATCAAGATAAGGACTTTACATAAACAGTAGATCAGCTCCTTTCATCCCGTATACCATTAACTCTCTCTCTTTGCCTCAATCTTCAACCAAAGTTCCAAATGTGCACCATCCACAGCACAGGCTATCTCTGCAGGAAGTGCTCCTACCTCATCTCCATGCCCGTGGAAGAAATGAAATGCGCTCATTTCCTGGAGGAGAGACCCGGTATTTGCGTCACGGCAACACGGCATGATACCATCTATGTTCACGAGGAGGAGTGTTTACAGTGCAAGGAGGCGAGGGCGAGGGCGAAGGGGAAAGGGAGGGCGGACTGTTGATCAATTTGATCGGAGGACGAGCGCAAAACTGTTGTGTTCTGTATGAATTAATATACAAACGATAGTGTCATGGGATGGGATCAAGTTCGTTGTCTTGTCCGTATGAACGAAAGGCTTGGTATCTGGACTGCTTGAGTACAGGCGCCCAGCTACATTGTTCGGTCGAAACATCCATTACTTGGAAAACTTTACGCGATCGTTCGGATTCTCCTATGTACCCATGAACGCAAAAACGAAGCCTCGCTTGTTTCTCATATAAATGCGGCAGATTTTCCTGCCTGAATATCCAACATATCGCATCACATCATCTACAAACAACTCAACTGAAACAAAGACTCAACTCACCACAAACACAAACAACACAAACCCAACATCCTCGCCAAACCAAACTCACCAAAATGTGCCAACTATCCAGCACCGCTACCATCTGCGAATCATGCCGCCATCTCATCGACTACACCTCCAACAAGTCCTTCTGCCCTCTTGTCATGAACCCCGTGACAAGTAGTCTAAACATGAACCCCATTGATGAGATCGAAGAAGGAGTTTGTTTTGAAGAGCCGGAGGATGTCAGTCGTTATGTTCCTAGTCACTTTTGCAAGCGCTGCGAACCAGAAGGTAAGCAAGGTAATGAACGTTAAGGTCTAAGGTTGGAAGTGGAGATTGCCCAACCCCGGAGTTTTACTTCTACTCCGGCTGAGAGAACTTAGTGAGAAAACGAATTAAAGGCTAGAGTCCATCGGATAAGGCGAGCTTTGGGGATGGTTACCCTGAAGGAAGAGTTTTAGTTGGGCCTTTGTCTGTTCATTAGTGTTTTAGATCATTTCAGTAGACAAATGCAACAAAATATCTCTGTTCTTGTATTCTCCGCGGTTTCATATCGATAAAACGTGAAATTAAATGTTAAGAAGTAAACATTGTGTCTTGTCAGCTACCGAGAGCCCCGGTCAGTATTCTAAACTCACCACCAACCTCGTGTAAGTCTGCGATACCGGCTCTGTCGTTAACGTCTACGGAACATCTCCATTATTTTAACAATCAATCTCAAACATTGTGGGACCACATCACTCACCGAAAGTCGGTAGAACGGTTCTAACAATTTCATCGAGCAGGGATCGCCATGGCCAATTCCGAAGCTACTCTCAAAGCATCGTCACATCCGACCAGCGATGAACGCTACCAACTTCCTTAGTCAGAAATGTGGCACCTCCACCTTTCATCGAGTCAGAATGAACCCAATTTCTCCAATGTAACCCCCAGAACCATGAACATGACCACGAGACTGGTAAAAAGTCGATTGACTTTTCTGATGTAAACATGATCCCGAGCCCTCCACTGAACATATCGTGGCTGTCCATGATGGGAACAAAGTCATGCACCTTTACAATACATGGCCGAGTATACACCGATTGTAAAGAGCATCAAAGCACTACGGCACTTATAAACGGGAGTTTTAGATTGTCATGCGAGATGCGGAACTAAATACGAAGATTATTAGTGAGAGCAATTGACTTGTCGTGTGGCTGACAACGTTAGAACCCAGATAAAATACATTTCGTCCCGTCATGATGGCCTGAACGGTAACAACTCCGGGCCGAAGCCACTGTAACATCAGCGTCACCAGGCCACTGCACTGGGTCGATAAACGGGTTCACGTCAAAAACAACCATCGTGGAGGAAAAAAGACTCATAACCTTGAATTTGACAGCTACAGGGGAGAAACCAAGGTTCATGTGTGATCAGCACCTGTTTCTAGGTATACAGTTCGTATGAATTTGTTTGATTCCGATCTCCATCAACCAACGTTAATTTCTCCGCATCAACGAAGCGTGCGAGTCCACAACAGGGCCGATTTCAATTGCGGAGAAGAAGCTGTCTCCCCCAGCTTTCTTTCAACCCCGGCAATTGAGATGAATAGGCTAACTTAATTGATAAGCTCAGTGCGAATTCGCTGGGAGAACTTCGGATCCTCGGTCAGATAACGGCCGTATTATTCATTCTGTGGAGTGGTAAACCTGGGGCATGACACCATCACCACCAGTCGGGAATATCTTCCATTGGACACAGCGGCTAAGCTGCGGTAGATCTAGGGACTGAGAGTTCGCCGATGGAGATTAAACTGGGAATGGCATCGCACGACAGACATCGCAGTGAAAGGACAATGTTACTCCGCATCGTCCATGTGAGCTAGTGAGTCGTTTTTTCTTCCTTTGTGCGGGGGAGCAAAGTCATTGAAGCCGACGCTAACACTTTGAGAATTTTGCAATGACGCAGTTTTCGTGAAGGAGGAGCAAGACGTTGGACTGGTGATCGCCGAGGGGGAGGGAAAGTGTAGCCGGTGCTGGGGATATATAAGTTGTAGCTGATAGCCTCACAAAAAAATGAAGAAGAGATCATCATCACTGAGCGCCATTCATCTCTTACACTCTCACAATGGCTAGCATTCGATCTGTGTTGGTCTCGGGTCTTTTGGCCGCGGGTGTTAATGCCCAAGCCTACGATGCGAGTGATCGTGCTGAAGATGCTTTCAGCTGGGTTCAGCCTAAGAACACCACTATTCTTGGACAGTACGGCCATTCGCCTCATTACCCTGCCAGTATGTTCACCAACTACACCAGACACTGAAGCTGTACTGACATTCTAGACAATGCTACTGGCAAGGGCTGGGAAGATGCCTTCGCCAAGGCTCAAGACTTTGTCTCCCAACTGACTCTCGAGGAAAAGGCCGACATGGTCACAGGAACTCCAGGTCCTTGCGTTGGCAACATCGTTGCCATTCCCCGTCTCAACTTCAATGGTCTATGTCTGCACGACGGCCCCCTCGCCATCCGTGTAGCAGACTACGCCAGTGTTTTCCCCGCTGGTGTATCAGCCGCTTCATCATGGGACAAGGACCTCCTCTACCAGCGCGGTCTCGCGATGGGTCAAGAGTTCAAGGCCAAGGGTGCTCACATCCTCCTCGGCCCCGTCGCCGGTCCTCTGGGACGCTCGGCGTACTCTGGTCGTAACTGGGAGGGGTTCTCGCCGGATCCTTACCTCACTGGTATTGCTATGGAGGAGACTATCATGGGGCATCAAGATGCGGGTGTTCAGGCTACTGCGAAGCACTTTATCGGTAACGAGCAAGAGGTCATGCGAAACCCTACTTTTGTCAAGGATGGGTACATTGGTGAGGTTGACAAGGAGGCTCTTTCGTCTAATATGGATGATCGAACTATGCACGAGCTCTACCTCTGGCCTTTTGCCAATGCTGTTCACGCCAAGGCTTCTAGCATGATGTGCTCGTACCAGCGTCTCAACGGCTCCTACGGCTGCCAGAACTCAAAGGTCCTCAACGGCATTCTTCGAGATGAGCTCGGTTTCCAGGGCTACGTCATGTCCGATTGGGGTGCTACCCACGCCGGTGTTGCTGCCATCAACAGCGGTCTCGACATGGACATGCCTGGTGGAATCGGTGCCTACGGAACATACTTCACCAAGTCTTTCTTCGGCGGCAACCTCACCCGCGCCGTCACCAACGGCACCCTCGACGAGACCCGCGTCAACGACATGATCACCCGCATCATGACTCCCTACTTCTGGCTCGGCCAGGACAAGGACTATCCCTCCGTCGACCCCTCCAGCGGCGATCTCAACACCTTCAGCCCCAAGAGCTCCTGGTTCCGCGAGTTCAACCTCACCGGCGAGCGAAGCCGTGACGTCCGCGGTAACCACGGTGATTTGATCCGCAAGCACGGCGCCGAGTCTACCGTCCTTCTCAAGAACGAGAAGAACGCTCTTCCCCTCAAGAATCCCAAGTCCATCGCTGTCTTTGGTAACGATGCCGGTGATATCACTGAGGGTTTCTACAATCAGAAGGACTACGAATTCGGCACTCTTGTCGCTGGTGGTGGTTCTGGAACTGGTCGTTTGACATACCTTGTTTCGCCTCTTGCTGCCATCAACGCTCGTGCTAAGCAGGACGGTACTCTTGTTCAGCAGTGGATGAACAACACTCTTATTGCTACTACCAACGTCACTGATCTCTGGATCCCTACCACTCCTGATGTCTGCCTCGTCTTCTTGAAGACTTGGGCTGAGGAGGCTGCTGATCGCGAGCACCTCTCCGTTGACTGGGACGGAAACGATGTTGTCGAGTCTGTTGCCAAGTACTGCAACAATACTGTCGTCGTCACTCACTCTTCCGGTATCAACACTCTTCCTTGGGCTGACCACCCCAACGTCACCGCTATTCTTGCTGCCCACTTCCCCGGTCAGGAGTCTGGTAACTCCCTTGTTGATCTCCTCTACGGCGATGTCAACCCCTCTGGTCGTCTTCCCTACACCATCGCCTTCAACGGTACTGACTACAATGCTCCTCCTACCACTGCCGTCAACACCACCGGCAAGGAGGACTGGCAGTCTTGGTTCGATGAGAAGCTCGAGATTGACTACCGCTACTTCGACGCGCACAACATCTCCGTCCGCTACGAATTCGGCTTCGGTCTCTCCTACTCCTCCTTCGAAATCTCCGACATCTCCGCTGAGCCTCTCGCCTCCGACATCACATCCCAACCCGAGGATCTCCCCGTGCAGCCCGGCGGCAACCCCGCCCTCTGGGAGGCCGTCTACAACGTGACCGTCTCCGTCTCCAACACAGGCAAGGTCGACGGCGCCACCGTTCCCCAGCTCTACGTGACATTCCCCGACAGCGCTCCTGCCGGTACACCACCTAAGCAGCTCCGTGGCTTCGACAAGGTCTTCCTTGAGGCTGGTGAGAGCAAGAGTGTTAGCTTTGAGCTGATGCGCCGTGATCTTAGCTACTGGGATATCATTTCTCAGAAGTGGCTCATCCCTGAGGGAGAGTTTACTATTCGTGTTGGATTCAGCAGTCGGGACTTGAAGGAGGAGACAAAGATTACTGTTGTTGAGGCGTAAACAGGTTTATGATGTATGAGATATGCCCTAATTACCTAGATAGTAATTCCACGTTAATGTTAGTTCAAAGCTACTTGTTTCCTACGACAGTGTTGATTAACGACATGTAATGGTACCTTACGCAGTGCTAATAACCTGTTCCTGGGGTTTGCAGTGTTTGACAGTGATGCAGGTTGACAGTGACCAATCTAGCTGAGCTGAGCATCAAAGCACAGATGCCTTCCTTACAACAGCGGAGAGGATTTCTGTTCCCTTTTCTCCTCAACGCAAAGCCTTCATCTCTAGACCCTACAAACATTCACGAAGGGTTCTCGGGGTTCTCTCATCTTGTAAGTCATTGCACTTGGTCCAAAAGGAAGATATTGACCTCACCACCTCAGCATCACCATGTCCCCCAATTCCCAAGCTATGCAGTCAATCACCGAAGCCATCGAACAAGACTTTGCATATGGTCGCCGCCCATGGAACTCCACGTGCCCCGTCCCCATGCCCCATGAGCCCGCCTACAAATTCTCAGAGTCTGCTCTCCAAGTCGGTTACTTCAAAGACGACATCCCCAGCGATGGTGCCCCATCAGCCAACCGCAAGAAAGGCGCGAAAGCCTATCTCATGGTGAAGCGCGACGGCGACAAGACCAATTTCCTGTGGTGTGACGCCGATGGCGAGGCCGTGGACAAGGACTGCATCGAGATGACTGAGGGTATCGTCGTCAAGAATTTGAAGAGGGATCTAGTGGAGATGTACAACGCTCAGGAGGAGAGGCTCGTGAAACTCTACAATTGTGCCATCTTGGTTATGGTGGCTCGGCGTAGGCTTGTCAAGTTTGCGGAGAGGGGAACGGCTGAGCTGCCTGTCATTGATGATGAAGATCAGCCTGAACAGTTCATGCCTTACATGAAGAAGACTGTGCTTTGCAGTGAGACTGATCCGGAGCTGAACTGAGGTCTGATGCTGTGGTAATTGGGGTACAAGAATAAAGGATGATGGCGATCAGGACGATGTGGCACTTGGTCATCTTTACAGAAGAGTAGCAGTTGTTTAGGTATTCATACCTTTATGCCCTTAGGGCTAAAGCCTCTTCTATACTCCTCAAGTTATCACAGAACAACTGATGGGATGAAAGTGATTCTTAGTACTATTTCCAACGCTGCAAATTAACCGCTAGAATACCCCGTCGTGCTTGCTGTACAAAATATAGCCTGAAAAGTCACTGCCATCTGATAACGAGGGTCCTGATACACCGCCGTCGTCCTTTATTTTGGTTCTGGTCCCATCAATTACCGCAACAGACCTCAGTTCAGCTCAGAATCATGCTCACTGCAAAGCCATGGCTCCCTACCAACACCCCTCCCTTCATCGGCAGGAAGCTTGTAAGCCACTCCCCTTAGCTCGCATCGTCTGAGAGCAAGTCGGTCCTTCGCAACGTCCAGTTTTTCGTTGTAATCCATGATAACCGCCATCTCCTAGTTGTTGTACATCGCCATCAGGTCCCGCTTCAGATCTCCAATGACAGGGCCTTCAGCCAATTGTATGTACGTTTTATCAACGGGTTTGCCATCAGCGTCGCACCAGAGAAAGAATGTCATGGGCATTTGGCTGCCGACGCGCTTCACCATGAGGTATGCTTTCGCGTTCTCCTTGCGGTTGGCAGACAGGGATGGAGGGTAGCCGGGGAGATCTTCTTTGAAGTGGCCGACCTGAAGAGCGGACTCGGAGAACTTGTAGATGGGTTCTTCGGGCACGGGAACGGGCAGGCCAGGGTGCCAGCCATCCTGGAAGGCGGCCTCGAGGCGTTGCTCATGCTCCTATTCTTCAAGCATCTTCAAGGCCGCTTCATCCATGCTGTTGTGAGCCATGGCGATAGTGGTGAGGTCAGTATGTATCTTGTTTTCGATCAGTGACTTAAAAGATAAGACGAAGAAGAGAGAATGATCTTCTTTGGCGTTGTCAGGAACACATCTGTGTTTTGATGCTCAGCTCTAGGAAGTTACCACTAGCTAAGGCAGGGGAGGAAAGAAAGCTCGGGGCCTTGATCCTTAATGATAAAGACTTAGGTAATGTAGCCTGAGATTTGCCTACATAGGTAGGTACTAAGGTAGTATAGGTAGCCTACGCTTGGGTTAACTTTTGCTGAGTTTACTTGCCAATGCCTGTCTTGCCTTTTGGCAGTTGAGGCTGACAGTGACCGACAAGACAACTCTTTGTCCATTATGCGATGAGTGATGAGTGAACATTACAACGACAGACAGTAACTTACGTGTAATGTTCTTTGTTTTATTACTGAACAAAAGAACAGCGTATATTCACTGAACTCAATGTCAATACCCGATGTGAGCATGAGATGACTTAGACACCTCTGACATTAACTTCATAGCCTCTAGTCCTTGAAAACTATATAAAGTCAGCCTCTCCCCCATGTGACAGTCCAAATACTCTTCATTTCATTTCCAACAATTACTAGCATCCCAAACCAACATCAATATCCCATCCCAAACTAGGACCTTAACAACAGTAACACTAGATCAAACATGTGTATCAACTGGATCACTGCAACATCGTGCCGAAAGTGCGGCCACTGTGTCAATGTCGAGTTCGGCGACGACTTCTGCAAGGACTCCAAGAAGGGGAAAGAATGTCGGCGAGAAGTGAAGCACAAGCAGAAGGGGGCTGATCCTTCGAAATGCTCGGAGTGCAAGGCGAGACGAATGTCACTGTAGTCTTCTATAAGGTATGTATCAGTAGCCTGGAAGAGCTAACCCTTGGGTATATGGTAAGAAAAAAGGAGAGAGGCTAGAGGTGGGAGGACTAAACATGGCGATTCTAGGCCACCTTTAGGGAGAAAGAATGAAGCTATCACCAACTTTTAGGTAATGACTAGCTTGGCTCATTGTTTAGCCCAGGACAACAAATCTACCGTAAAAATGTCTTTCTAGACACAATTGATAAAGATAAAAGCAAGTAATTCCATCTTAAGTATGCAGGATGCCAATTGTGACACGTTTTTGTGAAGTTCTCTTGTGATATAAAAACGATGTAGGGTACCTTGGTTGAGGTATGGATCAAGTCGCGTACATGCGTGCCGTGGCTCGATCTGTGGCGTAGGGCTGATCAGATAACCACTGGCGAGTTCGCTAAATGCCACATGGACGCGATTGACGATATTTGTCTAGGAATAATAGGTGCCATAAGTATTACTGCGTCAATGATAAGAGTGGGCGGTCCATGATCTATGTAGCAGCGTATATATTGGCCAAGAGTTTACAGTTTACTGGCGACATCAATTGAAGCCTCAGAACCTTAAACGGACCATTGAAGTTGAACACGGACTTGAAGTCAAGAACCAATTTGAAACATGACAGCAATGATCCAATATCAAAGCGCGATGCATCAAACTTATACACGGTCCTAAGCCCATCATGAAACCAAGTCCAAGACACCAAACCCTAGAAAGAATCTTCAAAGGTGGATATTCTGCATAACTACCGAACACAAAAAGCAAGGCAGATAATCCCAGCCAGACTCTTTTATGCTTTTTATTAAAAAAGGATTGGTCTACAAGTCTCCAAACGCGAGACCACTCTCGATGGTTCAATGGTGGAGACGTGTTGAAGAAATTGGAGGTTGAACACAGGAGGTTGGCTTTACCAACAGTCCCCGTTATAACCTCAACGGCATTTCTTCACAACTAGATTCACAACGTGCTTTTAAAGCAAGGGAGATGTTGAGTTAAAGACAGTAATAAGGGGTTATACAAAAAAAAGAAAAGGAGATTGGTTACACATGAGACATCAAACATGTCAAGCAAGGATCAAACGCAGCCACTATAACTCAGCGCGTCCCAGCGAGCATCATCGTTATCGATACCGCCAACACGGGTCCACTCCACTGCTCACATCACCACTCAACGCGCCCCGTCCAGAACCGCGTTAAGCACCTAATTCCCATTAAACTCACTAAATTACAGCGCTCTCAACCACTGTAAAAACGCCAACGCCAAAAAACCACGACTACTGCTCGCGAGGCGCCCGCGTCCCGCGTAAAGCGGAGCATGCCTCTTTAAATACCTCCCGCTACCCAACACGAGAGCCTTTCTCACAATCTCACCACCACCTGCAACTGCATACTTCCTACCATACAAAAAAAAAAAAGGTTTCACGCTTGGTCGAGTTCTTTGAGACCGATGGTTTTTATCTGATTCATTCTTTTTTACTTTACACCTATGATTTAAGAAAGGGAAGTACACCTTGAGATACTAGACCGCTTTTCGTGTCGTCATCGATCTCTGGTACCACGACGCCTGTTGGCGAGACATTCAAAAGGATAAGGGAGAAAATTGGTGGGAACGAGAGATTCGATCTTGATTTCGAATTCTGAGCGAGTTTGACGTTTGTACTCTACGCGTGTTACCTGGTCTTGTCTCCTTCATCTCTGGACGCGATCCAGTCCGGCCTCGATCCTCGATCTACAACACCACGAACCGAATAAACCTCTACAACTCCTACAAATCCAAAACAACGCAAAAATGGATTCTCTGGGCTCATCACCTCGAAAAGGCTCCTCCGCCGAACCAACACTTCCAACAATGAAGCCCTACTCCCTCGCCGGCTCCAAGCGCTCAGCACCGAGTCTCCTCCCGCCCTTTGAGCCGCTCTCGTCATCTCCAAACCTCCCTCGACCCGTGAAGCGACAAAATCTTGGTTCTGGGCGCTCCTCGTCGCGAGCTCACCTCAAATATCCTACTCCCGTTCCCACGTCGAGTACAGGTATCCTCTCGAGTTCCCCGCCTCAACGGTCCGCTACCGCTTCCGAGCGTGCCCCGCTCGCTGCCGTCCCCGCTGTCGAACTCTCGGAAAACGGCGAGACCCTCATCATGGGCCGATCGTCGAATTCGTCACACTACCAGATCTCCGCTGACCGCCTCGTCTCCCGCGTCCACGTAAAGGCTCGCTTCGTCGCTGCTGCGAGTCCCCTTGAGCCCAGCAAGATTGAAATCGTCTGCAATGGCTGGAATGGTCTCAAGTTGCATAGCCAGGGTCGTACTTGGGAGCTGTACAAGGGCGATAGCTTCACCAGTGAAACAGAGGGCTCAGAGATCATAATTGACGTGCAAAACTCGCGTGTCCTCGTCCAATGGCCCAAGCGGGCTCTTGACCATCTCTCCGACACCACCTGGGACTCTCCTCCCTGCCAGGCTCGTGCCCAGGCCATCCTCCAGTCTTCCCCTCCTCGTCGCACTTCTCGAATTGCTTCTCCCGAGAGCCCCACGCCTGCTAGTCTCTCTAGCTCCCGCCGCCTCCAGGCTCTGCTCCCCGGACAGCGTGACATTGAAATCTACGAGGACGATGCTGAGCTTGAGCTGCCTGAGCACAAGCATGATCCCACTAACATCAATGTCAGCATGTGCACCGATGTGACTGCCAGCTTCAGCAGTGAGGTCAGTGATGGTGAAGACCACAATCCTGATGAGGAGAATGATCCTATCGTGCACTCTTTCGGGCCTTTCGGCGCCGACATTTCCTGCCGGTTGGCTTCGATAACGACAAAGTCTCCCAAGGTGTTCAAGGGTGTCAAGCGTGCCAACCCTCTCCACAGCGCCATTGCTTCCGATCTGTTCGCTCCTCGTCAGATTCCTGCTCCTCCCCAGTCTCCTCGCAAGCAGCAGGCCAGGACCGAGTCTCCACTCTCGTCTCCTCCTCGAATGTCTTCTCCGACCCCGGAGATCTTCAGGATGTCTTTTGAGTCCCACCCTGCTGTTGGTAACCATGTCATCAATCAGCTCGCTTTCTCGCGTTTGTCCTCGACTCCTCTATCCACCATCATGGCCCACCTCCCCTCCGAGGAGAAGCAAGACCTTTCCAAGGACGATCTCCGCGATGTTATCGAGAGTACACCCTGTATTGGTATCATCAAGCGTCAGGGCAAGGACGCAGCGGGCAAGCCCCTTGAGAGCGAGTACTATTATGTTCCTGAGGAAGACGACGACCAGCAACGTCGCGCCGCAGTCGTCGATGGCCTTCGCAAGCCCAGTCTCCGCGCTTGTCGCAAGCAACACAAGGTTTGTAATATTCTCAACTTCACAATATACACTCAAACTTACACTGTATGATAGCAATACTACTGGAAGCGTCCCAAGACTCCCTGATCTACCCGCCTTTTCACGTACATACGATTCTTCACTCCGAGAGATGACTACATGATTCTCAAAGTTTCCTGTTTAACGGTGGATGTCTGTGTTTTTGCTGTATACCCCTTTTTATCATTTCCATGTTTTTATCTTTACATTTCTTCCGGCTCTCATGTTTCGCAAAATGCATAGCATCGGCGTCTTAGTTTTACTTTTATTTCTGCATGATGGAGTTGGAAGGGTTTTGTCAAAAAAGGGATCGAGATATGCCTTGTTGAGCATATAGAAAGGAAGGGAAAGGGCTTGGGGTAGCGTATTCTTGTACCTGTTTATAATGTGTGTATGGTATGTTGTATGAGAGCAAAGCAATGGATTATCACCAATTAACCCGACGATTGGTTGCTTATGTGAGAAAGTCATCCAGTTGGTGGATGATCTGATGAGCATCACGAGGTCAATTGAGAGTCTGGACTCTTACGTGTATGATTCCACCAACGAACGAGCCCTGTAGCCCTTTAACCCGGGGCACGACACATTGGGGTACCCCAGAGAATGCCACATGCATTCGATGTAACTCCAAACCTCAACTTCTGTGTTTACCCGGGGAGATCAACCTGTAGAAACAATGCCGAATAGAGACAGTTGCATGTCCAACGCTACAACCCAAGAATACTTACAAATCACAGTTGGAATACCTATGAAGCACAGCATCAATTGCCTATCACCGCATGAATTATCATCATCACAGCATTATATCCACCATCACACGACACCCCCAAAACCCGAGGTCCGATCTCGTCGGAGCCAAACTCTAAAATACCGAGATAATCACGCCTCAGCCGTCACTTTACATGCATCAGGCCATTCAATTCGCCACATCCTCCAATCATCACCAATTGAATGCTAGTAATCACGCTTGCAAGGGTCGAGCTGAAGAGGGGGTTCTCTTATGATATAATTATGCTTCCGGGAAGAAACGTGTATAAATATGACAACGAGGTCCTGATGAAGGGAAGCTGCAAGTAAGAAAGTTAAACTTGACTACCATCAATTGAACTTATTGTTATTGAGGGTAAGTGCGCTGAAGGGTTGGCATATAAGACATACTGACCGAAGCTACAGCAACTCACATACCAACAAACCTCTATATCAACATTAACCTCATCACAACAAAACCTACAACCCCATTCTTCAACATATTATCATTCACAATGGATCGCCAACCAACAGCCATCTCAACATCCCATACAACTCCTCCCTCAGAAGGTACACAGCACAGCTACACGCTTCCAATTCTGCACAAGCTGACTTCGTCATCTGCAGCTCCGACTTCTCCATCCGCCCAAGCCGGTGCCGACCGATGCATGCGCCACACGAATAGCTGGACGCCCTCGATCCAGCGACGACAGAGCTGGAGTCCTGAGGAGCAGAAGCATGAGATGCACATGGACAAGATTGGGCAGGTGGCTACGGGTCCTGGATTTACAGAGCGAGAGGGCTCCTAAATCGACATTGACGGGATAAGGATAAGGAAACGGGAATTTGTAATTGTACGGAACACTTAATGGAATGGGCATGGTAAACGCAAGGATGCAAAAGGTCATGGGCATTGTACACTACAAATTGGCTACCAAAAGGAAAAGCCCAAGAATGAACACAATTGTTATAACTCATAATAAACGAATGTCATTGTAATCATGGCTATCGAACGATGCAAATTGATGTGCCGAGGTATCTTGACTCCGTAGCTCCGTGTTATCATGCTCCGCTGAATGCGTCCCACATGTAAACTTCCAACAAAGAAAACAGGCTGTCATATCATAAACGCTCGGGATGGCTGAGACATCCTCAAGCTCAATCGCTGAAATCCCAGTACCAAACTCCAAAGAAACTTCTCACCGTGTACCTTAGTGAACCTTTGCAGACCTCTCACCTCTCATGCCTCAACATGAAAGGCAGTGTCATTCGAGCCAATTTCGAATCCCATACCCACTAGTTCTGCGACTTCCCATCAGAATCCCTCGTTCTGGGAGAATTCGTTAACAAGGCCACCACGCAGACCGATCCTGCAACTAAACCAGTTCCCACCAGAATCTTGCGCCCAATGTTTCTCTTCTTAGTCGCCTTCTTCGTCCGAGCTGCACACCGCTTAGATCTTTTGCAATGACTGTCAGTCCAAATCCTGTGAATACTGTCAGGGGGAGGAGAGTTTCCACCCTGACTGACCATTTCATCGGCTGACTGCCTTTTGCGAAAGATCAACATTTGCCCACTTCCCGACACTACTTCGTAGCCTTCCTCCTGAAGTGATTTGACATAAGGGAGAAAATTGGCAGGGTTTACCAGCTTGACAAGAGCATCAGGAATAGGCATTGGCTTGTCACTGGCGCCGACTGCAGAATTAGCTTCGGCTACGCTCATCACCCTCGAAACTGGGTCAAAAGCCACAATTTTGTATGAAGCCATGTTGGGCATCTCTGGTGTCTTTGTCGTAGACTCTCCAGCTTTAGTTTTGTAATGTTTCTCCATGATAGGCATCGTTGGGCGCCCACACTCTTCGGAATAACTTGTCTGCAGACCCTGAGGTTCGTGCGAATACGGGTCCTTAATCCTCTTGGCCGCATAGCGATCCAGTGCCGTCTTCAATCTTGTGTTATCTACGGGAAAGCTCTCATCCATAGATCCGGGCTCAACATCTTCCATAGAGCTTGAGCTTTCTTTCATGGGTGGCGATGTTCCTGAAAAACCATTGGGAAGCAGTACCGACTTGGACGGTGAATTGTCCCTGCTCCAGGACCTGGCAAATTCCTCGGGAAAGTCTCGCGCATAGTTTCCTGTAAGTCCTGAAGCATGTGCCGTCTTGACCTGTTGACCTTTGTTGCCAGACAGATTTTGGTTCTCGGCTCGTTCACTACTTTCTTGAGCTCTGCGAAGGACCGCAGCTCGGATGACATCGGCACTTTCAGGGCTGGAAGGGTCCATATTAGTTTCCGTAGAGCCGGGAGAAGACCTGTTCGGGGATCGAGTATAAGTATATAATGCTGAATCCGGGGAATCTTGGGAACCTGCCTTGGAATCGAACTCTCGGAGGCCGCGGGCGACTTCATCCAGAGGGACCGACATCTTGCCGGTGGGTTCGTTGGGACGAACTCCTGTATACTTGCGTAGGTCCTGAAAGACCTTGGATGCGTCCTCGGGCTGAACAGGATAGCCCTGAGCCTGGGAAGCAAAGTCGGAGTGCCTGTAACTGCCAAGATCTGTGTAATTCTTGCTCAACACCTCAGGATGCACTGCCTGGATGATGTCGTCAAAGCCAGTTGATGGATACTTGTGTAGATCCCTGTACTGCTTTGATGCAACTTCCGGGTGATCACGCTCCGTCTGGGGGTCACCGTTCTCGAAAGACTTGTACGCACTCAAATCGGTATACTTCTTCGAAGCAACTTCGGGGTGGATGCGTGGTGCAGGGTCATCCGCATTCTCAAATTTGCGGTAGGCGGGGAGGTCCTCGTACACCTTGGAAGCCTCTTCGGGATGCACTCGCTCGGTACGCGGTGACAAGTCGCTAGCAGCGTACTTATGAACGTCACTGTAATGCTTTGACTTCTCCTCTGCCGTCAGGGGTCGCAAGCCATCAGGCTCGTTCCACTTAAAGGCACCACCGTATAAATGAAGGTCGTCATAGTTCTTGGACAATTCTTCTTTGGTAGGTTCTCTGAGACCATCAGGCTCGTTCCAGTAGTATGGATCATACAGGTGAAGGTCATTATACTTGCTTGCAAAGTCCTCGACGGGAGCATCAACCTTGGGGGCTAAGGGCTTGCCTCGCATAGTGCGATCCATCTGCGCCTTCTCATGGGCCTTCAAGGCCGCCTGACTGGCTTCAAAAGGATCTGCGTATTTGTCCAAATCCTTGTACTGCTTGGACTCCTCCTCAGGTGTCAGACGACGCAGGCCGTCGGGCTCATTCCATGCAACTGGTCCATACATATCAAGGTCTTTGTAGTCCTTGGAAAGTTCCTCTTGCGTAAGCTCACGCAGGCCATCGGGCTCATTCCAATACACACCCTTGCTGTACATATTCAGATCGTCGTAGTTCTTGGACAGTTCCTCAGCAGTCTGTGGTCTTTTGCCATCAGGCTCGTTGTGGTAAACGGGCTTGTACTGATCCAAGTCATCATAGACCTTGGATTGCTCTTCAGCGGTCAAATGACGTTTGGCTAGAGGGTCGTCCAGGCTCGTAGAGGAGTACTTATCAAGATCCTCGTACTGCTTAGAATCCTCTTCGGCCGTAGTGGGTCGCTTTCCATCGGGCTCATTGTACTTGACAGGGCCATATTTGTCCAAATCATCGTATTCGGTAGACTTCTCTTGAGGTCTCTCATCCATTACTGGTTCATACTTGCCAAGATCGTCGTACTTGGGTTGATCTGGTTGCTTCGTCTCAGTGTCGACGGTAGGCTTGTACTTGTCCAAGTCGTCATACTTGGGAGTCGAGTCAGCCTCAGCAGACACATCAACGAAGTCAGTCGGTTTGAGGTCTCGCTGGGCATCGTATCTAGCTGCCGTTCCGGCCATTGTAGACTTTGATACCCGACGGTTTGTTATAGGGTCAATGAAAGTAGCATCTTGTCCGTGAACAGCAGAGAAGAGGGTATCTTTCGAGCTTGCCGCACTCGTACTCGCGCGGCTGAAATGGTGAGCATTGGTCAAAGTAGCCTTGCGAATGTTGGCCTTGCCATCGCCTCGGAACAAGTGCTCAATAGCACTTCGCTCCACGTCTTCGATATTCGCTCCTGGTCGGATACCAAACAAGTCATTGGCCCAGGCCGCTACTTGATCAATGGTAGTAAACTTTGAAGGATCGACAGATCGATTGAAGCCTTTTGCAGCCTTCTTGGAAGAAGCTTTGGATTTGGTGTCCCAAGAAATGCTGCGACTCAACGCCGTAGGATGCTGGAACCTGACTGAACCACGTCGACGTCCATTTCGGAACTCAGAAGAGGTCGAAGACGACACGGCGGGGGAATAGTGTCTGTATTGCTCGCATTTCGATTGTAGCGAAACGGTAGAACGTAGGACATTTGCTGTGCCAGTGCGAGACTGAACAAGTCGTTCACTTGTCCAGATGCGTGTTGACGCTAGCATGGTGTAGTAGAGCAATGGATGACCTAAAGAAGCTGGTTAACGTCAGTACTGTGTAAGTGAGTCAATCTTGGAACGCATGCTGGTTGCGAATGCCAGACATGTTACAGATGCTATAAACTTACGGGTACAAGATGATTGAGGGCGAGCACCCAGGCAACAATCCCGGGGCTGCTATTGGAACAGTTCAAAAGGCACCGTACGTGATGTAAGGCTGTAAACCGAAGCTGTCGGTTCTGGAAGTGAGACAGTAGTGACTTAGACGATGAGAATGTATTGAACGCGAGCGTAAAATGCTGTAAATTGAATGTGAATAATGTGAAACTGGAGAATCAAGAGAAAGGATGACGAGCTACATGAGGGGAACCCAAGACCTTAAAACACACTGCCCGGACTGGATGGACGGAACGGAAACGACGAACGACGACACGCGATGGGGCCTTGTTTGGTCAGGGACGGCCTGCGACTCAATAAAGACCGCCCGGGGGAAGGCACTAAATGAAGTGGAGTCCCTGTAAAGTTGGGGGAGTGGAGAGGACATGGCCTAAGAAAAAGAGGGGACATGGGGAGGAATAGCCAGTGTAAGACGAGATACGGAGTACAATTGGATTGATTAGAGCTAAAAGGGCTTGTTTGGTGACGCCGTGAAACTGTAGCACGACTGACAGTTGTGACTCGTGTTGAAAGCCTCTTGTGTCTTGTGTCTTGTTACTCCGTGCATTGTACTCAGATTCACTCAGACACTTGAATCCACAACCCGGTTGGAGGTAGAGCTCACCAAGCGCCGCAAACGTGTCTCAACCTGCTGGCGCTACAAGGCATTGCTCTTCTTAGACAGTGAAGTACAGTACAATTCGGACCATTCAGCCGCTGTAACGAGCCGTGACTGCAGAAGCCAGACCCACTGCTCGTCGTCCATTTGCGGGGAAGACACCATCACCCCGAAGCGGCAAGTGGACGCTGCTCCCGCCCCGCCTGTCCGTGAACCAGCCGTTGACGTCAAGCTCGCAGGGCCCAGAGCCTCTGCCTGGGGAGATAGGTACTGTAATGATGGGTACATCTGCTTACACAGCCGCTCTGGCTCTTGACCGAAAGATCTTGTGAAACAGTATGGCGTAAGGACAGAGTGGCTTACTTGGTTCCAGACCAACACCCGATGCAACTATCGTGACCTCTATAAACAGACATTCCGCTCGTTGTCAAGCGGCCGCTCAAAGTTGTTAATGGTGCGGCTCACGCGAGGTGACAGGGATGGTCGAGGTCGGCTTATCTCGTCTCTGCTAGGGTCTTTGTGGCTTTGAACCCCTAAGACATTCGATTCTGAGGAGAAACGCAAGCAGCACGGATTCGATGCGGCCATATTGAACCGGAAGAGAATGAAACAATATCAACAAATGCGGCTCTCTCGACTCGACTCAAAGGTCGTGTTGCTATCGTGACGGAGGCCTCGACGGTCCTGGCTGAATTTAACGTTTAACAGACTGCTGAGGCTATTGATCTTTGTTGTCTAGTGGTCGATTTAATGGCGCATATCGCGGCGATTAAACGACTCAATCCTACCTGGCGTGCCGCAACCAATCGTAAGACGACAGGGGCTTTTGTTGTCTGAAACCAAGCAGCCAAGGGATGAATTGCTCTCACATGCTTGCATGCAGTGGCGATCAATTGTAACCTGAAATACAGGTCATCAATCCGCAGACCAGGCAAACCAAGGCCACCAGCATTCTCTGCTTTCTTTTTGCAAGACACAAGACGCAAAGCCAAGTTGATCATGGTCTGGTACTTCTGGCACTGACAGTTGCAAACTTTGAGCCTGTACTAATGCTCTGCTTATCTTTGAGTGATTGGTATCACGAGCTGATAAGTCACATCCGTGCTTCTGTGAATCGATAGTGTATTTCGTGCTGTAAGTCGACGGTTTGAGAAGTGGTTACAGGGGTTCCGTAAGCTGATTGGCACACCGTGTGAGCCGCAGCACTTGTTCATTGTTAGTAAATGGACGGCTCTCAGTGGTTCCTTCAACGGGCGCTTAATGAGTGAAATACGAGGAAAGATATAGTGTTTTAAGAATCGAAAATAAGTCACGCCTTAATTGTAATCTCTCAGATAAAAGGTTAAAGCAGACTCTTGGAGTGACTCGAGGCAGAACGATAATATTTCCATGATTGGCCTGAGGTCTAGGTTAGCTCGAACGTTGTGGAGAAGAGCACTTGTAACAAGCTTTCCCACGTATAATCTTGAACCGATATGAAGATTATAGTTTTCCCCTGATACCCTGAGAATATATGGTAGTGATTGGTAACGAAGAGATTATGCACAAATAACTCACTCATGTTTCTTGTTCGTTGGAAACTCACCTCACGTTACCATTTGTGATTGGCTCAGCCGATCGGCGTGAGTCAAGGTCACGGCTCAGGGTGAGAGTCTATGGTTTCCTGACGAAAAATTAAAACTAATTTTCTTCTTTAAATTTAAAACGTTAACATATATCAATCCTTTTAAGTATATATAATCTCTCAACTCATCATCTTTGCGATTGTCCGTCGTCTTCCTCTGTCATGAATGAGGCTCATACAGTGGACAGCCCGACCCGCTCATCTTCACTAAATCGACCACGTCCAAAGACCCTAAGTTTAGCCACGGTCCGTGCTCCGTGACATCATTAGGTGCCTCACCACCAAATTTCATATCATCATCAGCCTTGAAAGCCTCAACCGAATTAGAGCCTAACCGATCATCAGCCGAGAGGCACCTGTCACTACATATCGAATCACACCTACGTCGACATCCTTACCTATTTATCACTAAATTACCACAGCCATGAAGCGGTCTCAAGGGAAGCCGACCGGTTTTGAAGGACCCCGCTCCGGTTTCTCGGCCTTTGGAGGCTTTGGCACCGCCGCCTCTGGGACTTCATTGTCGTACCTGGCTGAGCCTCCTTCATTTGCTGCTGTCTCAGATCCAAATGTTGTTGTGTCGCTCAAGAATATTCTGAAGAAGGACAGCACCACCAAGGCTAAAGCGCTCGAGGAGCTACTAGCTTATGTACAGGCTCATCCATTTGACAAGGATGGCGGGGTTGAAGAGGGGATCCTCGACGTTTGGGTCCAAATATATCCTCGCACTTCGATAGACAACTCTCGCCGAGTGCGTGAGCTGACGCATAACCTTCAGTTTGAGCTTATGAAATCAGCCCGCAAGCGTTTTGAGCGTCATCTGCCAAAGATCGTCGGCGCATGGCTTGCCGGCCTGTATGACCGCGACCGTGTTGTTGCCAGGGCTGCTAGCGACGGTCTAACCTCGTTTCTCAACACCCCTGAAAAGGTCCTTGCGTTTTGGACAAAGTGCCAGGGCCAGATCCTTGACTATGCCATTGATGCTATCCAAGAAACACAAGATACCCTGAGCGATGAACGATCAACGACGGCGGAGGATGCTGAGTCAAAGTATTACCGAGTTGTTACTGCTAGCTTGTCACTTGTCTTGAGTTTGCTACAAAAGGTCGAGCCAAGTAGCCTGGAAAAGTTGCAATCTCGATACGATGACTTTTTTGCGGAGGAAAACGTTTGGAAGACCATTACTTTCAATGACTCGTCTGTCAGGAAGACAGTATGTCAGCTGCTGTTCGCCACCATCGACCGGAAGTTGCCATATGCCGATGATGCGAAGGTCAAGCAAGCCTTCATCACAGGAGGTCTCAAGACCAACCAAGCTGGGTCGGCGCTCGAATATGTACGCGCATTGACAAAAATGACACAAACATATCCTGATGTTTGGACATCGACGAAGACACCGAGCGGTCCAAAGTCTCCCCTGGGCAGGCTGCAGGCATTCGTAGCCAAGGGATCTCAAGGGAGCCCACCCAAGTTCTGGGAGTACTTAGATCAGCTACTGATGGTTCTGCCATCGGATTTGATCACACCCGAGGTCGCTTCCCAATTCTTGAGCTCTCTCAAGTCTGGCATCACACATCGCGATGAACCTCGAACAAATACTTCTTATGCATGGAAGTGCTTCATCGATACAGCCAAGCGCCTCCTCAAGAACCTCCCAGCCGACGATCAACTACCATTTGTGCAAGAACACCTCTTCCCTCTTATTGAGCAGTTCTTGTTCTCGGTATCAGAAAAGACTGTAGCTATACCACTTGGTCCAAACGCGATTTCCGTCTTGGTTGAGGCATACATCGCCACCGTTCAAGCGTCACCATCGGTGGTATCCGCGTCCAAGGAAGAATGGGATCGACTCGCTAGCGTCTTCTGCGCCAAGATCTCTGGATCACTACCAGAGGTGTCGCGAGAGTATCAGCAGTCTCAAGAGAAGATCTCAGAGGAAGGTCGACGGTGGTTCGGCCTCGTGGGCCAGATTGAGGAGAAGATAGCTGACCTCGAAGAAGACGTGCCAGACCATACAGCTCAGCCCTCTCTCAAGGCCATCTCTCAGAGTATCACACTCCTGGAAAGCCGGAACTTGAAGCCATTTGGCGCAGCTCGAATCATTGAATATGCATTGAGTATGGCACCTCGCTTATTCGATGGTGAAGGGGCTGTAACACTCTCGACGTTCTTCACTACTTTGGCTCGTGATGATGCTGCGAAAGCTGTTACTTCACCCTCTTCCAGATACCTTCTCTCCTCGCTTCACCTTTTTGGCTCTGTCTCGACTCAATTTGCACCTATCTGGAACTCCTGGGTCGAGGCTGTCCTCGATCTACCATCAGAGGCTACTCGTGATGTCGCCCTTGCATCCCTGATCTCCAACGATAGAGGAGCTATTCTCGCCAAGGGAAACATGGACTTGCAAAAGCACATTATTGGCCAGGCTGTTCTTTTGGCGGTTGGTGGTAGCAATGATTGGGAATTGCTGGAAGCTGTTGTCACATATCAGACTCTTACCGACAGCAATTACCAAGAGCTTGTTCAAGCTCTTGTCGAAATCCTTGAGAAGGAACCTTCAAAGACGGAATCAACCCTCCAAGCCTTGGAGATTGCTGCCAAGGGTCGACCAGAGCTGTTCTCCCGCGATGAGCGAGTTCACACAACATTGGTAGCTCTGCTTCTCGGTCTTTCTGAGCTTGAGGACTCTACTATTTCTTCAAAGGCGACTGCCATCCGCACTCTTCTCGATACTCACACTGACGGAAAACTACCTGTTATTGCTGTCGTTCAAGCCAACCTCGAACGAGCGGGAACGCAGTCTCTGGACATTAACACGTTGGTGTTACAAGCATACAATGCGGTCTCGAGTGACATCCCCTCTGAAGAGCTCTTCCCAAGCACCAACGTGTGGATGAAGGAGCTCGCTCCATTATTGGAACTGTCCGTCAATCCTGCTCTGTCAATTACTAACAGCATCGGCGGTGCCGCTGCCTTGGTAAAGGGAGCTCATCGATCTACCAATCTAAGAATTTATCGGGACAGAAAGGGACGTGCCATACCTGCAAGAATGGCTCTTTATGTGTCTCAACTTTCGGAGAAGCTTCCACTGTCTCAGTTGCCCAAACCCTTCCAGCTTGAGCTGTTGTATCTTCAGTGTCTGACTGTGCAGCTCATCTCCGATCAAATTACCTGCATGGAGGAGAACCGACTGTGGCAAACTCTGAAGCATGCTGAAGGTAGCGCACAGGCTGAAGAGTTCGTCTCCAAGACACGTGGGATCTTGAACCAGTTGGCTGTTGATGCTGGCGCCTGGAGCGACTCGGAAGAGAAGCCGATCATCCAGGACCTCATTGATCTGTTGACCCATCACTCTCAAGAGCTGACACCCAGAGGTCTATACAGTGCACGTGCGCTCAGTGAGCTTGTTCAATTCCTAGCTGAGGCACATGGGGCATCATCCAGTTTCGAAGACGCTCTTCTGAAGCCCGATGTTCTCAAGATTGGCCCTACGACTGTTTTGCCAGCCTCGGCTATCATTGCTGGGTTTGGCGAGACTCTACAGCCATCCAAGATTGCTAGCAACTTCTGCAACAGGGTTGTGAGTGAGATTGCAGGAGCCAAGGCAGATAGTGACAAGACGTTGATGACTCTTGTTCTTCTGTCGCAATGTGCTCAGATTTACGAGGCGGGCGAAATGCCTGTGGCTAACAACCGAATCGTTTTTGCCGTGCGTCAAATCACGTCTTGGCTGGACGAGCCTGAGAGCCTGAGCCCAGCTCTCTGTGCCGAGATTTGTCGAGCGTTGAACAAACTGCTACCTTGTATGAAGGACGTTTATGGATCTTACTGGGAAAAGACCATCGAGTTTTGCATATCTCTATGGAACCGTGCGCACGAGTTCGAGTTGAACGAGGCTCTTCCCTTCATTCACTCATCACTCAAGCTATTCAAGACCATTGAGTCTTTGCAAGAGCCTAACGATGATCTTGAAGATGCTCTCAAGGAGTACGCCAGTGCCAAGCCCAGGGCGTTGATTGAGCTGCTGCGACTCCCTCGGGATACTCGCTCCCAACCACTTGAGATTGTGGATGCCATGCTTTGTCGAGAGGTCCAGAAGATTTCTCTGCGACATGTGCCAGATCTGTCTGATATCTTTGGCTTGGTGGCGTCGGAATCGCGGGACATCCAGACAGCTGCGTTTAACCTGCTTCACCAGGCTCTTCCTGAACAGCAACAGCAAAAGTCCATTGATGCTTTGCTGGAAAAGACAGGTATGTGTAACGGTCTACCCCATGAAGATATAGAACTGACAGTCACAGATGCCCGACTCCCGGACGAACTCCTATCACTTCTTCTTGACGCCCCTACGCTCGAGAAGTACTCTGACGAAATGCTCGCCGAATTTCCTTCACCTATCCGCTCATATCTCCTATCCTGGAAGCTCGTCTTTGATGCTTACTCGACATCATCATTCAAGATTCGAAACGACTTTACCGATAACCTTAAGCAAGATAATTGCGTAGGGCCACTACTAGACTTCATGTTTGACGTGCTAGGTCACTCAGCTGCTCATCCGTTGAAGTTAGAAAAGGTCAACCTCACCTCAGAGCACATCCAAGACTACGATGTCAAATTGGCAGAGTCGGAACCTGAGGAGAAGAACATGCAGTGGCTTTTGGTTCACCTCTTCTATCTTCTTCACAAGTACACACCTGGCTTGTTCCGTGCTTGGTATATCGACTGTCGATCGAAGCAGACACGCATCGCTGTTGAGTCGTGGACGACCAAGTACTTCTCACCCATCATAGTCTCAGACGTCCTAGATGAAGTCCAAAAGTGGGCTGATAGTCAGGAACCTCCCGCTATGGACGAGAAAGAACTTGTTGTACGTGTCGCGCGATCCTCTAGAGAGATCATAGCTGGCTATGAAGTCGACGAGGATCAAGCAGCAATTGCCATCAAGATCCCCCAGAACTATCCCATCGAGAACGTCTCTGTGCAGAGTCTCAATCGTGTCGCCGTCAATGAGAAGAAATGGCAGAGTTGGATCATGACCACACAGGGTGTCATCACATTCTCCAACGGCAACATCATCGATGGTCTACAGGTCTTCAAGCGAAACATTCTCGGTGCGCTTAAGGGGCAGAGCGAGTGTGCTATTTGCTACAGCATTATCTCGACTGACAAGCGCATGCCTGACAAGCGATGCACCACTTGCAAGAACTTGTTCCACAGGACGTGTTTGTACAAGTGGTTCCAGAGCAGTAATCAGAATACGTGCCCACTGTGTCGAAATCCAATTGACTATCTGGGTTCGGATACGAAGAGACGGCAGGGTTAGGAGCATCACTGGGTAGTATAGTATAGAAAATAGAATAAAAAGTTTTGTATTAGTATCAAATGCTGTGTCCTGGTAGAGATATGGTCATTGGTGCGTCTACACTTTGGCACCGCCATCTTCGTTGTCCGACAAGCTTTGCACCACCGTCTTCCTTATTCTCTACAAGTCCGCTCTGCTTGTCGTCCTTCTTGACAGTGTTTTCGTTCTTTTCGGAGCTTTCAGCCTTGTCATTCTCAGCATTATCGCGCTTAGGAGAGTTCTTGAACTGATCGACCTTGGAGGAGATGAACTTGTTGTTATCTAGTTGAGGTTAGGGGTGTAGGTGAGTGGGACATGGGGTACGTGCCTTCGGGGGCGCCCATTGTGTCCGTTTGGAGTGTTTTGAAGCGTATATTTATTTATGGTGTGTTATGGGTGTTGATCTACGTATGAAATCGCTTTGAATGCGTTGTATTCTTGTTTGTAGCGTGTAGTAGTGAATCAATGAGATTGGTCGACGCGAAGAATTTTGGTCGGGTTATAAAGATTAAACGAGGCAGAGTCTAGCATTGGCAATGGTTTTGATGGTGAGTTCATTGTTGGTAGGCAACGCTAGCACTTCAGTGATATGATGCTCTGCCAATTGACCTCAGGGATTTGCGGCCAAGGCTTTGTGAGCAAGAGCCTGAGAGTATTTGTTAGTAATACTGCTAAGGCAGGAAGTGAACTGGAACTGACCTGCTCAGCAGTAAGTCGCTGACTGTCGTAGCGAAGGAGCGATGACACGAGGTCGATAAAGTCAGGGTCTACATTAGGAAGAAGCTCTTCCCAAGGACGAGCGGGGAAGACAGTCCAGAGCTCGAAAGGTGCGACCTTGAACTGTTTTGCCTCGGGCCATGTCTCAGGCGTGGGCGTACCAAGGGTCTTGAAGACGCTGAGAATAAGACCAAGCTGATTGCCATCTTCATGGACAGCGCGAGACTCGAATATAGGGGTTGGGGGATCACGGAGTGCTTCTGAAAGCATGACTCCTACTCCCCACATGTCAACCTCTGGTCCGTAGGATTTATGTCCGAAGAGAACTTCTATCGCGCGGTAAGGGCCTGTTCCGATGTCGAGGATTTTATCGTCTGCTGGTTCTGAGTGGGTTGATAGCTCGGGATGCCATGCTGTGCCAAAGTCGGAGAGATATGCTGGATCAGTTGGGGATGAGAGGAGGATTGCGGACGGTTTGATGTCTCGGTGGATGATGCCTTGTGCGTGTATATCTTTCAGAGCGTGCAAGACATCTCGGAAGATAGATCGGACGGCATCAAGCGGTAAAGGACCGTTGGCGAGAAGGTCTGCCAGAGTATACGGCATGAACGGAAAGACCAGAACAAATCTCTGCTCCTGATCACGAAACGTCTCGAGGAGGGGAATACACGGCTCTCTCAACCCCTTGAGAATCTTGGCCTCCCTCTGCGGATTATGCGGCTCAATATCCTGATAAGTCACAATGACTTTAAGCGCCTTATCACCCGAACGAAAGACCTCTGAAGTTACACCATCCGAGACAGGCCTGCAGTTCCCATACGGCCCAATGCGTATCCCAGAGTCACCCTCCTCTTCCTCCTGAGGAGGCGAAGGCGTTGGTGTCGAGGTTGGCTGACAGGCGAGATTGTACTCGTCCTAGGCCATGTCAGCGGATCCGCGAGTTCTGGACCGCTGAAGTTGGGCGCACCTGAGTAGAAGCGATTTGGTAGGCGGCCTGTTCTATGGCGATGGCCTCACTCATGCTAGTTGTAGCAAGGGAGGCTTGTCTACGGAACCTTAGTATTTGTACGTTACACATTAGGCTACTTACATTTTTTGAATCGTCTCATAGCGCTGAGACATGGTCAAGGCAGCTTTCCATTCCGGTAGTTCCATTATTTTGCTTTGCAGGGTTTGTTTAGTTACTGTATGTGAGATGACAGGTCAAATGAGATCTAGAAAGTCAATTGCTGTCAAAGGATTATAGCACAACAGATAAAATTTCCCCGCCTGACGGTAAGAATGAGCAAAGATCAGCCTTTGTTACTGGGATGTCTCAGGTTTTGAGGATCTGGTTTCTGGTGGACAAGTAGATGGAGAACAGGCCCGCTATTTCATAAAGCAGAAACAAGGCCCAGATGACGAGGAGCAGGGGGTATAATAGTTATGCAATGCCTGTAAAGTCAGTCAGATCAATGTTTCTTCATTATAAGATACTTGAGTATGAGGCATCATCAGGGTTGATATTAGAATATTTCCATTTGAGTACCGAGACTATGAGGTCATGTCGTGGCCTCGTGACTCTAACTTAATTTGTAAGGGAACTTCTCGAAGGCCTCTAGAGAAAATTAACCAACCACCAAACGTTTTGCCCATTAACTTGGCTCAGGGAGCAAGAAAACATCGGACCTTGACATAGGGTGTCAAAATAACTCCAGTGAAAGGCCACCTAAACTCGGGCTAGACTGTCATAAATATTTCTATCACTTGAGGCCAAGGTCCTGAGTTTTCTTTTCTCCCCTAGCTTAGCTCCACCGTCTCCAAGCTAAGCTACCCCAGCCCAAGCCCAAACAAACCTGACTCTGGCAGCCCTGTCTTGTTTCGCTCACTTTCAGCGCCAGCTTCTCTCTAATTATTCTGGGTCAGGGCCCTTTTTAGCCGTTGTCGTCCCAGCCAAGGCATTAAGTTACTCTTCTGTCTTGTTTTCCAACCTGGTGTCCCGTCCCCGTCCATCCTCGGCTTCATCGCATTGCATTGGCATTGGATCTACGCTTTCTGCGGCAATAATACTCACCTACTCCTCAGAGTCCGACTCTTCCGATAATATCACAATCATCTGATCTACTACGGATAACTCCCTTGTTACATAGCTCATCATCGCATACGAACGAACCCAGCTTGTCGACCAACCCCTCTCGCTCAACCGAAACCGCCATGCGCATCACGTCCTCGAGCGATTAATCCTATAATTAATTCACTACCCCCTCATCTGCATCTATACATAATTACAGTAATCCTTTGCGCTGCCCATCATGGAGGATATGGCCAGGGCCGAGTATCCCGCCATGCTGGTGAGCTAAATCCCCTTGACCTTCAATTCTATCGCCACGAGCGACAATGGAGGCAAAATTCAATATGATACCAGGCTGAACGTTGGCTGACCTCTTGCGCTATGAATAGGCAACTCTTCAGCCCAGCCAGGCGGTGCATACTCTTACCGAACGAATGAAGCGCATGTCCCGCGTCAACACCGAAATTGCCGACTGGCTCCAGGTACGACAATCCGCAAACCGTCAATGGCTACGCAACGGCATGGCATCAAGCTGCGAGCCTCGTCGACACCCCGCTAACCAATTCTACACAGGAGCGCCGTCGCGTGGAGGATCAGTACGTGCAGGGCCTCAAGAAGCTTGCTACCTTCAAGGTTCCCAACTCTCAGTCTGAGCTAGGGTAAACATCCCTCCTGAGGCCTTTGTATCGCAATCACTCACAGAACTGCAGTGTGTTCCAAGCGCCGTGGAATAGAATCATCGACTCGACGGAAAACATCGCCCACTCGCATCATCAGCTTGCAGATCGCATCGAGAGAGACATCGAGCATCCGCTGCGCAATTTTGCCAACCGCAAAGATGTCCAGAACATGAATACCATGTCCAGCAACCTATCGACTATGGCCAAGGACCTCGAAGAGTCCCAGAATCAGGTCGACAAGCTCACCAAGAAAGGAGGCCGTGCAAACACTTCAAAAGTCGATGCAGCTTCCTCCAAGCTCGAATCTGCTACAGGACAGTGGGAGTCGCAGGCACCTTTTATCTTCGAATCTCTCCAGGCCCTCGACGAGTCACGAGTCAACAACCTGCGTGATCTTCTCACACAGTATCAGACACATGAATCCGATTCAGCTGGGCGTGTGCAGGAGAATGCTATGGAGACTCTTGCTCTGATGCTCGAAATCGACACGGAAAAGGAGATTCAGTCATTCGTGCACAGGGCTACGGCTGGCAAGGCGAAGCTCCCTACAAGGACATCGACACGGCAGTCGTCTTTTGCAGGCACAACTCCTTCGACACCAGTACCTCCCAGTACTGCCGATAGCACCAATTTGCCTGCTCCAAGCGCTCACACATCGTCTCCTGCGCCTGTTCCAGCTCCCGTCTCTTCCCACGCAGGCGATGATGATATCAGCGAACACAACTCGGTTCCACAAGAGAAGCCTGGTAGGTCCTTTCACAGCTCTCCTTTGCTGGTTACTAACAGCTTCAAGGTGGTAAATTGCGCCGCCTCGGTACCATGTTCGGTGGACGCAGGAGACAGAGCATGCACGCCGGTTTCGGCCAGCTCTCTCCCGGAAAGCTAGGTCCCAGCTTCGGACGCATGGGAACCAGCCACAGCCAAAATGACCGCGGTGTCTCCCCTCGAGGCTCCTCCAACAACCTCGCAGAGCACCACCGATTGTCTTCTTTGGCAGAAACTCCCGATGTGCCCAAGCTGCCCAATAACGAGACCGACTCACCCAGGCCCGATGCCTCGCATGAGAACACGAACGGAGTGTCGCACAACGGAAATCTGCTCGGCAGCCCGATCCCACAAACGACTGGGGGTACAGTCAATGGTAATCATGAACCCGATCTGTCAGATGTCCAGCCTCCTCCTGGTCCTCCGCCGTCGCACAAGCAGGAGAACCAGTCTCCCGCGCCGCAACTCGCAGCCAAGGACGCTGAAGGATTTACCGTTCCACCACCCATGAACGACCCCATCTCCGAGGCTCAGCGTGAAGCTAAGGAATCTGGCGAAGATCCTGACCAGCTTCTCAAGGTCAACATTCAGCAGACGCCTGTGGAAGATGAGGATCCAGAAGCCAAGATGGCTGCTCTCTCTAGCGTCGCCAACAGTCTCAAGCTCGGACCGGCAACTCGTCGTAGTGGCACAGTGAGAGGACGTCGTGACGTGCGCCATACTATGTATGTGCCACCGCCCAACCTCCCTGAGAGCGGTACAGATTCATCCCTGAGTGCTAGACCAACATCTCCAACTTTCGCACAATCTCTTTCCAAGGGAAGTGCAGTTGCAGCCTTGGCATCTGAGGCTAGTATTGCTGGTACTTCGGATACACAGTCTGTGAGATCAGGCAACTCATTGGGTGGTTTGAACCATCCTCAGCACGCGCATATGACTGCTCCAGGACTTAACACGTCTATTATTGAGAGTGTCAATGCTACATTTGAAGATGGTGTCGTCAAGTCTACAACCATTACTGGTGAGATTGCATTCGTCAATAACCCCAGTGATTCTGGTGATGCGAAGAGTAAGCAACCCCTATCATTACAATATCTAAGCCCACTAACATATGTCAGGCTATGAGACTATTCGCATCAACAACTTTTCGGCCCTTGAGCGCATCGGACCGAACCGTATCTTTGTGCAGAACTCATCTCCTGACCATAACGATCAGTTCAACCTGGATCTATCTCACCTCACTCAGAACGCACCCGCATTCTCATACCGAGTGTTTTCCGAGGACTCCGAAACCCCTACACTCGGCGAACATGCTCCTCTCTCACTCAAGCCCGCATGGAAGCCCCAAGGAGACAAACTCGGCCTCTTGCTACAGTACCAGCTTAACCCATCGTCAAAGCTCACCGCCCCGGTGACACTACACAACGTTGTCATCGTCGCCACTTACGAAGGCAAATCCAGTGGCGCCCAGACAAAGCCCGTAGGAACACACCTCAAGGATAAGCACCTCGTGTACTGGCGCATCGGCGATCTCACCCTCACAACGGAACCTCAGAAGATCGTCTGCCGCATCATCGGCGCAGAAGGTGCAGAGCCTAAGCCAGGCCACATCGAAGCACGTTGGGAGTTCACAGCCACAGGCGATCAAGTCACTGGCAGCGGTATCTCCATTTCCAGACTCGACGAGGGCAAGGGTAAAGGCAAGGATATCTCTGAAGACGACCCCTTTGCAGACGATACCGCGAGCACAGAACACAAGTGGGTTGACGTACCTATCTCGAGAAAGCTCGTCAGCGGTAAATACGAAGGACGGTAGTGGGTAGTGTTGAGTAATTTTCACGTGCATGGATAGAAAAGACAAGATATCTGCCATATCTTGGCGGCGCATTGAATAGCGAGCGTAATGGGGCTTGTTCCTGGGGGTGAACTTTTTTTCACTCTTCTTCATTTTGTTACCCATCTTCATTTGTTTTTGTTTTCTTTAGTATAATTTTCTCTTTGTATGCGTATTTTGCATGTTTAAAAACCACAACCTCGGGAGGAACAGAAAGTAGGCTGGAGCTGAAAGAAACAGAACCATGATGAATCATAAAAAAGGACAATTATGTCCCGAGTCTTTTTTGCTACTTCGCTACGTCTATACCAATTCCTTTTTGTCCTTGTACTCCTTTTCATGGGACGTGAAGTTATGCTTTAAATATACAGAAATAATCTCACGCCTTTTTGCTCTTTTTGGTATCTTGGTCCTTCTTGTACTTTGAATACTTCTCCCCCAGATAACGCCACGTTCTTGAGAATCCGCCCATCAATAAGCCCTTGATGCTTTGCACGGTACTTGGCCAGTTGACCGTTTGCTTGATAACGATGCGCACCGTTTCGTTGAGTTTCTGGGCGTCGTCTGTGGCGATGCGGCGCTCAAACTCCCCGCCCTGCATCTTCTTAACGGCGCCGCCTTCTTCGTCCGTTGCGGCTTTCATGAGCTCGTTGAACTCTCCGCGGGGAATGCCGAAGCGTCTTTGGTACTGGAAGTATAGACGGGATCGGAAGGTTTGGGGTAGCCGTCTGACCATGTTACCACGACGTTTGGGGTCCATGTCTTGTTGGAGTGTGTTGCCGGCTTCGGGATTCATGATCCACTCTGTGTCATCGATGCGACATGCTCCTGTGAAGTCCACGTTGGGAAGGGTCTTGACTAGAGGGGCGTAGAGACGTCGGAAGTGTATGATGTTGTTGTCGACGATGTTTGTGACTTTGCTCTTGTTCTCTGTTGGGAGGGCCATTCGTGGATCGCCTAGATAGCTGAGACCAGCGATGGTGCTGTAGAGTTCAGCTTCGGTGAATTGTGTTGGGAGGAGGAGAAGAGCTGTTCGGACTGCGGCGATGAGGTTATGTTGGTTGGCGAGTCGGACGCGAGGATGGTCGCGGAGAATCTTGACGGGCTTTTGAAGACGACCGGCGAGGTATAAACTATCCCATGAAGAAAGGTCGCGAACGAGGTTATCGATACTTGTGACGCCGTACTTGATGAGCATTCCGTTGACCTCGACGTAAGGGTTGAAATAGACACCAGCACCCCAATTCTGCACTCGCGATACCACGCCTGAGCCCAGTGATGCAAGGCCTGAGTAATGGTTCCGATGTTGCTTCATGTTTATGGAATGCCAATGCTCAACATGCGACACACCAAAGATAAAATCCAGCACCTTCGGCGATCCCTTCTGCGACTTGATCAACGCCTCCGGTGGATTCGGATGCACAGCGCGAAAGTCTGCCTCCGAAATACTAGCCTTGGAAGGACTCTGCGGAAAGACACCAGAGCCGTAAGCAAAGCAGTACATTATCGGCGCATTGAACTGCCGCAGCATAAGGCGCAACGCTTCCTTGAGCTCATAGTTGATGATCATGTGTTGGTTCGCGCCGAAGAGTCGATGTGGTAGGTCGGCGAAGGACTTGATGGATGTGTCGAGGTCTTCCCATTCGCTGCTGAAGACATTGAGTTTACTGCTTGGAGTTGAGGATGCGCTGCTTGCGATGGAGTCGTTAGAGCTTGAGCTTGAGCTTGAGGTGGAGGGTTTTGAAGAGTTGGAGTAGGATCGTGGGTACTGTGTTGGAGGGATTTGTCGTAGATGGGAGGATCGGAGGGATATGGAGCGGGTGGTCACAGAGGACTAGAGATGTTAGAAGACAACGAAGAGATAGGGGGGTAAAGAGCTTACCCGGAGGCCAATTGAGGCCATTGTTCAGGATGTGAGGTCTCGACAGGTGATGTAAGAAGCTGAGTTCAAAGTTACAAGCTTAAGAGGCTGTAAGAGATGATGTACAACTGAAGCTCTTGATAGTCAGCTACCGCGGAAGCTTCGGTCCCTATCACCCAAGAACAAGACACCCCATAAACAAGCGCAATCAAAAAGGAACGAATAAAACCGTCGTCATTCGAGAATCGACGTCAGTGGAGCTCGGTTTTTGTAAGCGGATGGATCGCAAACTTCGACTTCGGTGATCGTCGGGTCCTGAAGCTTGACACAAGGGAAAAGAAAGAGAAGTGGGCCATGAGGAATGTGGGATGGCCAATTAGGAGAGGCTCTAGTAACGGGGGACAGGGGTCCATCTTTCTCAGGTACGGAAGACGTCACTGGGATGATATCGACTTGGCAGGCTTGGGGAGAGGATGGTTTGCAAGGATGCGTCATTATGGGGGACTCATTGGAGAGTTTTCAGGGGGAGAGGGATGTGTTTCGTATGGAATTGGCTTGGATTGGAGCGTTGGTTTGTGTGAAACTCAAAGCTATTGTAGTGGTGAAATGTCATTGACTTGTGTTGTAGAAGAGGCCTAACGACAATAGGACCATTGTTGACGAACCCTAATTGTCACAACAATAACAGGTGGTCAACAAGCGATTAATTATATGATGGAAACTAACCTTAGCGTTCTCAATGTAAATTAGCCTACCGTTATACGCCCCCAGAGGTCACGAAGCTTCAGTGAGCTTGACGCAGAGCTTCTTGCAGCTTACCCTACACATGAGCTCAAAAGTCTTGGTCAAATCTCCAGACCAGAGCACTTTCAGTGTAAGAGCAACTCATCACACAACACAAACAGTCAGTTTAGCTTCCCACCAAAGCTTCTCACAACTCCTCAGTAACGAAATTATTCCTATGCCGCAATTCTCTGACATCAATTTGAAGCCCACTCTTTGAACGCAAGGACCAGTCAGGTCACGTGATGACGCAAGCTACCGTGGTGATCGCAAACAATCCATCTCCAGACCGCGATCTCTCATTGATTCAAGCAACGCAGCCCACAAAACTCGGAAAATGCGCTCCTTTACGCCCAACGAAAAGGATGGGCGCGGGAGCAGGCGAGTCTCTGTCAATGCCAGATTTCGAGCCAGCACGTCGGCTATGGACAGACCTCAGACATCACTACGACAGTCCAGGGTAAGTCAACACAAAACAAAACAAACATTCCCGAGCTCAAATAAATGTTTCTGACCGCGAACCTTGGCTGTAGATTTCCTCTTTCCGCTCGAGCACACGACCGACATACGATCTACTCACAGGGGCTGATTCAAATATTCCTCGGCCTCAATCTAGACAAAGCCACGTCGCTGAGTCTGTCCGCCCCGGTTCGCGCGAAAGTCATAAGGAGAACATGGCGCCCCCCGACGCGGACGAGTACGAGAAGTACAGGCGGGAGATTGAATCATTGAAAGCTGAGATTGGAACGCTGCAATATCGAATTCAGACTGCCGAGCAAGAGAAAGAGATTGCGACATCGGAACAAAGTAGCAAGTTGGAGCAAGCTAGACGGCGGGAGCAAGATGAAGCGCAGCACCGACAAGCGGCTGAGGCCGAACGCGAAAAGGCGGCAGCGCAAACGGAAGCTCTTCGAAGGGAGTTGCAAGAAGTTAAAGATTCGATTGATGGCGATAAGAAACAACTAGAGCGCAAGGTTCGTGAAGCAGAGGATGAGGCCCGCTTGCTGCAGGAACAGCTTGAGGATCTATCCACAGCGAAGGACGATGCTGCGCGAATCGCCGACCGAAAAGCTACAGATATGGAGATGCAAATCGCCGCGGCGCAAAAGACTATGCAAGAATTTGAGCAGGAGAGCGAGCAGCGGGAGAATGTGCTCCAACAGACACAAGCTCAATTGGCCGAGAAGGATGGAGTTATCGCGAATTTGGAGTCAGATGTTCTACGACTCAAAGCGCAAAGCGGGGATGCAGAGACGATGGAGATTATCCGACAGGAGCTCACCGAACAAGTTCAGCATATCCGAAACCTCGAGGCCACGAATCGTGATCAGCTCTCCGAGCTCAAGCACCTACGAGCATTGAGCAAGGCAGTCGAAGTTGTCGAAGAAGAGAAGCGAACACTACAGCGAAAGTTGGAGTCGGCGGAATTAGTTGAAGCAGAGCTTACCGAGGCGCGTATACAACGACAGCGATTAGAGGATGAGCGCTTGGCTTGGTCGGCGTATCTAAGAAACGCTGCCGAGACAGATGAGTCTGAGTTTGACTCCCCAGAGGCTGTGGCGAGAGCCCTTGTCGAGGAACGCTTGACGAACGCCTCGTATGTCGAAAAGGTTGGCGCTCTACAGGCTGAGATCACTGCTGCTCAGAACACGATCCAATCCCTCCGCGACGAGCAGGCTCAACTTAAGAACGAAGTCGAGAATGCAAAGACTGTGGCAAATGCTAGCAACGCCGACAAGGCTCGAATGCGACTGGAGCGCCAACGTGCCCTAGCTGTCAAGGAGGTCGAGTACCTCCGCGCACAGCTCAAAACCTTTGACACCGAGGACGAGACACTTCAACCAGAGCAATTCGACCAAGCCCGTGTACAGCGCGTGCAAGAGCTGGAGGATCTCGTCGACAAGTATAAGATGGAAGTCCAGAACCTGCACGCAGAGCTATCGTCAATCGAGCCCTCAGCACCAAGTACACCCCAACCTGCGACAGGAAGCAAGCGCTCAAGAGCGGAGGATGACAGTTCTCAAGAGCAACTTGGTCAACTCACGCGAAAGAAGCGTATGCTAGAGGAGCAATTGACCAAGTCGCAAAACAAGATTGCCCTGCTGGAGAAGGACTTGTCCACCAGCAAGGAACAACTAAAAGCTGCTAAGCAACAAACACAAACACGCGTTCTATCACTCAAGTCCAATCCCACTTCGGATTTCGAAGCCATCAAGCGCTCTACCCTCGAAGCACTAAAGAAGGAGAACGAGGACCTCCTGGCAACCCTACAGTCCAAGAACGCCAACTCCTCCGTCCCCATGATCCCAACATCCGTCCTCGCCGCAATGGAGCGCGAAATCACCGCCGCCAAAGCCGAGACCGCATCCGCCGAGAAGCGCACGCGCCGCCTAAAAGAAGTCTGGGGCTCCAAATCCCAAGAGTTCAAGGAAGCCATCTTCTCCACGCTCGGCTGGACCGTGACCTTCATCCCCAACGGCAAGATGCGCGTCGAGAGCACGTTCTACCCCTCGCAGACAGACGAGCACGAGAATTCTATCGTGTTTGATGGTGAGCGGGGTACGATGAAGGTTGGCGGTGGGCCGAGGAGTGATTTTGCACGGAGGATTAGTGATCAGATTGGGTTCTGGGTTCGGGAGAAGGGATGTATTCCTGGGTTTTTGGCGGCGCTGACGTTGGAGTTTTATGAGGAGCATACGAAAGCCTCGAAGTAGGGAGCGAAGAGGTTGTGATGATAGTTAATACCCCTGTATATTTGTGTTTATAATGAAGCCAGTTGAGGATTGTATTCAGGAGGCATGGCTGATGTATTTGCACATACATCCCTGGACTCCAGGTATCTTAATGATGTGACTACCTGATTGCTTTGAAATGTGATATAGAGCTCCTCAATCGACACCCTAATCAAACTTGGCATTGGTGTTGTGAGTAGTGTATCACCATATCATGGCGACTTGGTCGATGGTTCAAGGCCACATAGAGGTTGGTGACTAGAGACGGGTTCCTGGGTGGTTAGAATATGGGAGAGACCTGTTGAATAAATAGATATTGACGGTATTGCGATACCAGACTTCGACCTTGCGAAGCAAGATAACTTGCAATATCAGATTGGGGTACTAGAATAAACTGATCTGAAGCTTTGCTAAGATATCTTGAGATTCCCCAAGTCTCTTCACCACTCTTACCCTTGGCAACCAACCTACTTTCCTTGGGCATGTACTCTATGGACTTGCAACTTCCTTCCATCAAGCACCTTCCCTCATAACCTAGGTATACTTGGTAAGATAAGGTAGGTACTCATAAAAGGGAATCTTCAGAGCCAACTTGTACTCTCAAAACTTGTACTCTTCATCCATCCCATCATCATCATAATCATCATCGTCATCATAATCCATCAAGACTATACCGTATCATATAAAAACACAATGTGCGAGTTTAACGATGAGGATATATCACACGATCCCAACCCTTTCAGCACCGTGCCTCCCCCCTCGGGACCTTCAGGACCTTCAGGATCTTCAGAACCCCAAGACTCTATCACCGCCAACCCTCTCCCAAAGCAATCTTGGGAGGCTGGACCTACACCAGAACATGACAATCCTCAGAAACGCAAGGGTGCCACTGTGACAGGAGAACCAGAAGAACTTGAGAATAGTCCATCGGCCAAACGTCTTCAGCCTGAGCAACACTCTATTCCGACTCCTGTCAAGACACCCTCAGGTACGGATGCGCACCAAGTCAGCAGTTCACCTCTTCGACGCCTATTATGGGACGAGTCAGGGCCTTCGACCCCCGCAGAACGCCCTTCAACTCCACCACGGTATCCGAGTCCATCATTCCATTTCACGCCTAGACCCGTACACGACCTGACCAAATCGACACACACTCGAATTTCACAGCAGAGCACTCAAGAGCAGCATCTGCCGCAGGGTCTCGAGCAAAGACAAGACGAGCAAGGCATTCCGGACCAAGGCGTTTCTGGTCCTTCACGTGAGCCAGAAAATGTCCCGTTCCCTGAGATCACTCTCGAAGATCTTGGGAAAGCCCTCATCCTCGATCTGGAAAAAGTTGACGAACAAGATCTTGAACAGCTGGTTCAGCTAGTGTTAGCTAGGCCTCAAGACGAGGGAATCTGCTCGGCCAAGGGTTTATGCTTATACCACAGCAAAGAAATCAATCAGCTCCTAGGGGAACATAAGCGATATTGGATAAAGATCAACTGGCCACAAGTTACTTCGGGCGAAGGAGCTGACCGAACCGCAGACTTATACCATGTCAGTTGCTAGGACTCAATGATGGATACAGTACTCTTGTCAAAGAAGCTCTTCCCAAAGATGGTTGGAGACTCCAGCAAGGTTGGGCTCATGGCGAGAGAGTGGCTCAGATGCTGGGGCAATGTCTCTACAGTCAGAATGCTCAAGACCCTTTTGAGAATCAAGCCTACTTTGAAGCCGGGAGATGATCTCGCAGAACTTTGGCGAGTCGAATGTAAGCAAACAACGTGGCATGTAGTGCCCAGAGCCTGTGGTCTTTCGGATATTCTCAACATGGGAGACACTTATGTAGGAGAGTGATGGAGGGGTCGTTTGATACGAAGTAGTTGTAGCAGAATTATGAGGTTATTTGCAACAAGACTTCGACTTACCAATCAACGTGATGAAGGAGACTTGTTGAATGGCTTGAAAGACACTAAACTCGACTAAGTCTATACTGAACTTGACCAAGCCTGGTTATCGTTGATAAAGGAGATGCTAAGTTTTCTCATGTCCTCTCAATGGTTTGTAGACTAGATCCTAGCGGTGTGAGCATAAAGTAAGATTCAGCAACTATCACGCTGAGAAATATGATATCCAAAACGACCTAAATCACTCGATTATGCGTATCCTCTATAGTTACAGGTGTATTATTGCTATCAACAGCGCCCACAGCGCTTACAGAAGTCCCCCCTTTCCCGCTCTCTCTTCATCTTTGCCATTCTCTTTGCAGCTCTGTCTTTCTGTTTCTTCTTCTTCCGCTCTCTAGCCAGCATTAATCGAATCTCAGAGCCTTCAGAGCTTGTGGTGCTTGTGTTGGTGTATACGCTATCTTGTCTTTGTAAGGGGACTGGTTGGGGAATGGGATGCGCTGGGAGTTGGGGATATACTGGATTGTGATGATGTGTTGGGGCTTGATTGAGTGTTGGGAGATGACCATACCCTGGTGCCGGGCCTGGGACGGGAGCCTGGGGGTGTACTGGATGATGAGGGGGTACTGGACCTGGGTTATTGAAGGGTACGGAATTGTATCCTTGAGGTCCGACTGGTGGTACAGAAGCATGGCGAAGCCCTGGAATCTGCTCTGATATAATGTTTTGTTGTGGCATATGACTCTGCTGCGGAACTGGCGGCTGAACATACGGTATCCGTGACTCAGGAGATTCTGAAGCTCCCATGCCAAGCCCACCGTTCCTTTGTTGCATAAATCTTTCCTGCTCTGCAAGTCTTTGTTGTTCTTGGACCTCTGCCACTTCCGGTGCCGCCCCTTGTTGCCCCAATCCTATCTCAACCCCCTCTGTCTGCATAGAAATGACCCTCTCGATATTAACGCCAGCCTCACTAATCATATTGCTGACCTCCGTTCTTCTTACAGCGATGACCTCGTCATATTCTATTTCCTTCAGCTCGATGAGAAGTTCAGAGCTGTGAGTCAAACTTGCCACGATTTCATTGATGAGTTTCGCTTTGTCGAGGATTACTGCTAACTTTTCTTTTGCATTGGCATCTTGGGGAATAGGGAGGTTCGTGGTGCTCATGGTGCGGAAGAAGTCTAGTTGGATGTTTAGTGCGCGGTTGGCTTGGTTGCTAAGGAAGGGAAATGTGTCGATTAGTAAGTCCCAGGGCAAGTCAGCTTGTGACCGTGGGCCTGGGCCTGGGCTGTTCGGATCAATGTCCATGTTAGCTTGTATTCGAAGCTCTGTGAGATTTGGGAATATTGTAGAAGTGCGATGTTGCTGAGAAGTCCAGTTTTTTTAGGCCGTCTCAGTCCTGTTCAAGTGTAGGAAAGGTTTTGCGCGAAAGCCGTGGGGGATTAGGCAGATATATCTTTCTTTTAGAGGCATTGATTCAGAAGTGTGAGCAAACATGATGCTGTGAACAGTTTGCTGTGCGTATGAACAAATGACACTTTCGTGCGAGGCGCGTGATGAGTTAAGGTGGTCTATCATCCACACAACAAAGAGACCGGATCAGAGTGAACGCAGCAAAACGGACAAACCGAGAACAGGCTCCCGGGAAATCGATAACAGACAAGGGGATATCCTAAGTCTTGGATAACTGCTCTACTATTCACAAGTTTCCAAATATAATCTCAATGATCAAATACTCTCATAGTCATAAACTCCAAACTCTAAATCATATCTATATTTATATTCGTCGGACGTTTCTAACTAGAACAAAGTATACCTCAATCGCTTCCACCAGGGAAACGTAGCGAGCTCTGTCCTCCAAGCATTGATGGCCTCCCAATCATGTTCACGTCGACCCGTATCAATATCAATCTTCTCGATGCTGATCCAACTTGTCCTCTTCCAGAGATAACCTCCAGCCCAGAAAGCTAGCACGATAGGAAGTCCAAGATACTGCATAAAGAAGTCTTCAACCGTACCCATTCCAGACTCGCCAACTGGGGCGACGATGGCCACGTAGAACTGAGAAATGTTAGCTAATATTCCCAAAAAATGAAGGTTTGAGGCTTACCTGAGCGATGAGAATGACAACAACAAAGATCAAGCCTAACCATGATCCCCAAACGCCACCAATAGCCTTGAACGGGATTTCGTCGAGGGTATGTCCATTATACTTCCACGCCGCTCTGAATCGAATGTGAGCCAGACAGATGGACCCCCAACAAACAAGCATAGCTAATCCCGACAAAGCCAAAAGCCAGTCAAAGATAACAGGACCAGCTGTATCAAGGTTCAAAAACGCAAGACATCCAAAAGCAATGATGAATCCAACAGACGGTAAAGGTCGACCCGCTCGATCAACCCAGGTAAAGATCTTTGGCGCAAAGCCCTGCTGTGCGAGCGCAAGAAGTGTGCGTGATCCGCCGTAAACGGAGGCGATGCCGAGAGATAAAACGGATGAGAGGATGACGGCGTTCATGTAGTGATCGAGGCCCTTGAGACCAGAATATTTCCCAACAAGAACGAATGGCGAAGCTGCGCTGTTGGAGTAAGAACTCGAGCTGAGAAGATTCTGGTCATTGCAGCTGATCAACAATCCAACGAACAACAGCGCAACAATGTAAAACAAGCAGATTCTCCAAAAGACCTGCTTGATAGCCGCAGGAACCGAAGCAGTAGGATTTCGAGACTCAGCCGCTGCCAAACCCACGAGTTCCGAGCCTGCAAACGAGAACGCCGCTGTTACGAAAACAGAGCAGAATCCTTTAAATCCGTTCTTGAAAGCCCCAGGATCATGCCACAGCTTAAAGCCCTGATACGTATCATAGCTCCCACTCGACGGACCCCCACCACAAACCAACACCAGCGCGATAATCATAAAGATGGAAATGGACGTGAGTTTGAAACAAGCAGCCCAGAATTCCTCCTCTGCGTATCCTAGTGTGCCAAACATGTTGAGGATGGTGATAGCAGCGAGAAACACGGCGATCCAGACTCCGGGAGAGATGTCGGGGGACCAGTACTGAATCGTAATAGCGCAGACTGTAAGCTCGAGGGGAAGTGTAGCTGCCCATTGAAGAGTGTAGTTCCACGCCATGGCGAAACCAAAAGATGGGTCGATGAAACGCGCTGCATACGTGTAGAAACCACCGGAGATGGGATACATAACCGCTAGCTCACCCATTGCGTAGACGACGTTGAAGACCATGACTCCAACGAGGAAGAAGTCAATAAACAACGTAGCAGGGCCCTGAGATCATTAGTTGATATTCAATTGAGTTAGGAGTTCACTTACACCTTTACTCAACGCCGAACCAGATCCAACAAAGAACCCAGCGCCGATGGATCCTCCGATAGCAACCATCTGAAGATGTCTCGGCTTCATTTTCCGATCCAATTCCACAAGTCCAAGTCCATAATGCTTCCTCGTAAACGATTTAGCATTCAACCCCGTCCTCGTCATGAAATCATCCTGCTCATATTCTTCACCCGTTGCAGTGAAGCTTTCTTTCGTAGGAGCGTTTTCATCAGCCATTACGCCTTTTTCTCCCACGATAGGAGAATCAGATATGACTTTTTCAACAGCCATGATGACCAAATTGGAAGTAACTAGTAAACAAAAGGAGTGAGGAATTAAAGAGAGGAAGAAGAAAAAAGTTCTTGCTAAATGGCCCCATTATAAAAAAGATGAGAGGCCCCATAGTAACAACGCTATTAGGCCCACACATGGCATGGTCATGACTCTGGATGCAAAATTTTCATTAAATCGCCTTTAAATCTCCACGATCTAAGGGGGGAAGTTTGGTGATTACTCCAGATATTGAATTGGTTATTTACGTAAATCTCCATGGGGAAGGGGTTTGTATTGATAATGAGGGCATCTAGTCTAAGAGATTTGGAGGTTTGGTGACTCCACATTGAAAAGTTGGAGAAAATTGTGTACAAGACTGTAATACAGACAGTCGAATACATCGAGATAAGTAAAAGAGGATATACTATGTGTATAGTGTCTATGAAAGGCATCTTGATGCACCAGAAACAGAGATTTTACCCTCATTCGATGAGTCAAGTCAAGTGGTTCGACCAATTCGCCACTGTCTAATACCGAGGTCAAACTCTTACAGCTGGAATCCGATATCGAGATTTTCGTTTATCAAAAGCCTCATGCAACTCAAGTAAAGAACTGATTCGACGATCAATCAAGATCTATCCCATTACGTTACTCTCAAGTCTAATAAGCCCACTCTGTAAATCTTCAAGCCAGAAATATCCCCGTCTCTATAACGTAAAAAAGTTGCGGCTCAGCGGATCGTAGTGGAGACGTGATCCGAGCCGATGGGCGGTGACTTATTCCCGAGTTGCCTCCATTACGCGCTAGGGTAGGATTGCGACCTGTTTTGAGATGAGGAACATAATAAATACATGAATCAGAGACGATAAGGAGCTGAGGAAGAAATAAAGCTCAGGGCGTTGACCTTAAGCAATACATATATTCAGAATCTAGCCTCAACTTAGGGGCTCTTTGCTAAGTTTATTTTGGCATCCTCGTTTCAAGTCTCGAGTTTTATTGCTCCCTGAGGAGAAGGTATAGAAAAAAACGTATGATTGACTCCTCAGTGGATTATTCTAGCAAAGGCTCTATTGTAGGATATCACTAGCTCTTATTCCTTTGCATTACGGCGTTGCTGGCAAGACGAGCTATGCTGACGAGTTGAAGGAGACAGCGCGGAGCAGAGTCTGGTAGCCCTTAACCACGTCAACTCCCTAAAGGTGACGAATGGCCTAGGCAAGATAGATGAGAATGAATTCCTATTTGAATTGTGTCCATAAAGGGAAAAGAAGCCGGTCGGTTTATATGCTCCAAGAATCAGTCACCACGCTCTTCTATTACATCTACCAGATCATGAAGGGCAATCTCTGATCCAACTCAATAGGCACTCCCCATCACAGTGACTGGCTCGGTTTGACAAGTGGCCTGGCCTTTCTCGTCCATAAAGTCACTGTAGCTTTTATGACTGCCGTGGAATCTTGATGATGTCCCTTTTGTCTAAGAGACTTGTGCTGGCCCGGTGCCGAAAGTTGTTCCTGATATAATTTGACATTTGCACTGTAGAAGGATGATTGGGCGGATGGTATTTACATTGATGCCACAGCTATGACGACTTGCAATGTTTGCAAAGTATCAAGGGACAATTTGAAGGCTTAGTAGGAGCCAAGGATTGGTTCTGCAAATAAGATACCATCTAATAAGTTTGGCTGGACCAACTTTCGGGACTCCAAGACATCAAGTCGATAGTCTTAACGAACAAGGCGCTGGCCACCGGGTGATTGTCCCCGAGAGTCTTCTTGGGATACTCGGGAGGATCGTCGTGATCTAGCCAATCTTGTGAAAGATTGATTTCGTGAAAGCCAAGGTCTCGAAATTATGGAGACAGAAACCTAACCCAGAGTTGGAAATGGGCAAAGCGAAGGGTATATGATATCCTTCGACCACCACGCGTTCGGGCTATTGAACCCTTTACTATAAAGCATAAATTGAATCAGTGCGGAGTAGATTTTGTGTGCAACTTGAGACGGCGGATGCTATCACTTGTGCAAAGGTGGGAAAATGTGACTCTATGGGTTGGTCTGTTCATCGAGGAAGTTGAAGTCTTTCTATGAAGTTACTGAGCTTCTTACTATGGAGGTAGTTATTTCTATCATGGTAAAGATCAAGGTAGTTCTTCCGTAGCGTGGTCAATGCAGGTACTTTGCAACAAGGGGGAACGGGACCATGAACTATCCATTCATGGCCAAGCAAGAGGACAAACGAGCCTATGAAGCAACTGCCGAGTTCAGTTCTCTGCTTATGCTGGCATAATATTCATAACATGCGTGAACTCAACTTCCTAAATTAGTTCCTGGCTAGTTGTCAACTCTGATGATATGTATAGGCTCGTTATCAAGGCATGGATCCGATTGGAGCGCGTCACTCAATCACATCAAGCGAGTACACACGCCATTATGAGTGGGACAGACCTATATCACGAGTCATGACATCTAGTTGATGGGTATATTCGGATCATCGGCGAACTTCCCAAGCGAGAAACCGCGGAACCGGTCACATATCAGTAATATGTAAAAGCTTATTCTGACCGCTAGTATTTAAACTCGCGAGTTAATGGGGCATTATATGAATAGACGAGTGTAGAGTTTTCGGCAGTTGTATAAGTAGTTCAACCCCTGATTTGCCAAGAAACTAAAGTCCGATTTACCGACCACAAACCTATGAAACTATGTGTGATAATAGGAAACCGAGTCTTGGCGATGTTTCTTGGCATCACTGTGAGAAGTTGAAGGATCAGGAATACCTCGTATTCTTGTCATGAGATTCTGGAGTCCTGGCAAGTCAGGAGTAGTTACGCCTGTTGAGAATTACTGGAGACCGTGAGATCGGTGATCTATGGAGTTGAAGTTGTGAGAAGAGGAATTATGAGCTGTAATTTTGGGTATAAATATGTGTCGAGGTCTCTTGAAGTAAGAACCATCACTCTCACAGCTCAACATCACAACAATCAGACCACCGCCTCCAAAACTTACAAACAAGGTACATGCATAGTCCCCAGAGCCTTAAGCAAACCCTGACTCCCGCAGAACGCAATCTTCTCCATCAAAATGAAGGTCTCAATCCTCGGTCTCCTCACCCTCTCAGCATTCGCTTCCGCGTGCGCCAGCTACGAAAGTTGCCACTGCTACGACAGCAACGGCATTCCCAACAACGGCGCCACTCAAGCCGTGTGCGACCACTACAAGGGCGGAATGGAGCCCAACACGCGAGAGTACGGCGCGAATACTCAGTACAAGCAGTGCAACGTCAAAATCTTTGGTGGTGGTGCCTCGAGCTTTGATAACTGTGACTGGAGGCGTAGATGTCAGGGCGCTGGTGCGACTGGTGCGGATTCTTCTTGCTGGAATAAGTTCCCTTAGGGGCAGTTGTAAAAGACGGATGCTTGAGTCGTTGTGTGGAGTTCCAATGTTATTGGTTTAAGCTCGGCCGACTGTAAGCGAGTTTCACTGTTTAAGGATTTATGATCATAACTACGAAATTTTATATGTTGCTAAGAATTCCTCTGATTAGCAGTCCAGATCATGGTATAGAATTTCTGCCAGCCTGATATTCTTGGGTGAGTTGAACTAACGGCGACATACCAAAGTCATGGGCATGTAGAAGTGATCAGTAAACATACTGGCAAAAGCTCCGGCCTTGATTAGTAATTATTCAGTAGTCAAATAGGTATTGCCAATAGTAGCTTGTGAACTACCTTACTAATCTTGGCCAGGTATCAGACAATCATCTCGCAATCCCCCGAGGAGGCTTGCTGAGGTCACTTAAGCTGACAACGAACGAGAGATCCATACCATGATCGATGAGATTTAGCTCGTGATTTGTTAGCGTGCGGAGATAATGTTATGCATGTGAGACACGGCATGCCCAGCGATGAGATAAGAGCTTAGCATGATAGAGTTGACATATTCTGCACATCAAGTCAGCCAGCCGCATATGCCCAAGGGCTTAGTCAAGCGTCTGAACCCCAGATAAGAATACATCCAAGCCAAGGTTGGTACGCACATTATTTTATACACCGACTGGTATTGAGCGTCACTCCCATAGCTGACTGATCCAACTCGAAACCCTCCGCCTAGACTCCGTAGGGCCCACGCTAAAGATCTTAGATAAACTTTCCGCCACCAGCCGATCAGCTGCAAAATAGCTCCAAAATAAGACGTCATAACTAAATGCCTCAACAATTCATCAATCGCCATGTCAATTGGTCTCCCTGGCAATTCAGCTGCGGGGAACTCGCTGATGTTGCTCAGCAAATCTGACCACGTACGGACGCCACAATAATCAGAATAGGCAAATGATTCGTCTAGTTTTGAAAAATGTCTCTGAATTCAAGGCAACGGAGACACGGAGTATGCACGACTAGCCAAGCCCCGATTGAGCCAATCAGACTATGACGCGTCCTGACGTGAGGGGAACATTGGCACAGTATATAATGCCTGTAACCCTCGAGATTCTCAGATCCCGGAGCTATCTTATTCAGTAAAATCGATTGAAAATATCTCAAAATGACAGTCCACGAAGTCAAGAAGTAAGTAACATGCTCTCCCTATCGTCGCAAGTCAAGCTAAATATTGTACAGCCTCGCCGAGTTCAGGGATACCCTTGAAAAGAACACAGTCGTCCTCGCAGACTTCTGGGCCCCATGGTGCGGACCATGCCGATTCATCAGCCCCGTTGTAGAGAAGTAAGCCCCGCCATCAACGTGCATGTATACAACTTGGCTTACTCTTTACTACCAGGATGTCAGAATCAACTGACTCTATCCACTTTATCAAGGTCAACGTTGACGAGGCTGAGGATGTGTCTCAAGAGTACGGCATTCGAGCGATGCCTACCTTTATCCTCTTCAAGGATGGTGACAAGGCTGATGAGGTTGTGGGAGCAGACCCTTCCAAGTTGGAGAGACTTGTCAATGAGTACAAGAGCTAGATGTACACTGGGAATACTGTTTGTTCGGTCCTGGGAAAAGGCTAGGTCTATGACTAGACCTTTGTGGTTGTCCATCTTTGAATAGTGGAGAGCTTCAATCCTGTGACACAAAGGTCCTGTGCTTCATAAAATCATATTTCCGCCCTCATTTCAACCATTGTGAAAGTCATTTCGACTACGGATCCACATGTGCGAAGGGATCAAATGCCTATTTACACTACACGTTTGGAACATCTCGGGCCGGATAGATATATAGTGTTTGCAATACCAAGACTACCCCTGTTCATGGCCTGTCTCCGTGACCCTCAGTACCAACCTTTCATCGTGGAATACCATATAGCTCTCCGACTTCATCGCCACTTCAGGCTCAACAAGCTGAAAATCAAAGACCCGGAGAAGCTAGCAACGTGTCAGTAGGCTCTAACCACAGCTGAAATTCGGGCACATACCTCAAAGATAACTTTGTTCAGCTCCATAAACGCTATAGGCTTTCCAGCGCACATCCACCTCCCATATCCAAACACAATCTCAACATCCCGCTTCATCTGAGCACTCGTCTCTTTATCGACTTCGAGGTATCTCTCGGGTCGGAAGACTTGAGGATCAGGGCCGAAGAGTGCTTCGGAGCGTAACAAGGAAGAGTTGTTGATGCCGATTGATGTGCCAGGGGGGATATGCTTTCCATGCATCGTTTCTCCACCGGTCGGGACGTCTTTGAAGAACATTCCTAATGTAGCTGGCCGAATTCGCATGCCCTCGTAGATTACTCCCTTTGAACAATATTAGCATGCTCACGCAAATAAAGTTGGGGCCAAGGGTGAACTCACCTGGAGGTAAGGCAATTGCCGAGACTCGACATCTGTGATTGGGCTGGAAGCTCGACCTTCGGATATTGCTTCCGTCATCTCTTGTTTAAGGCGCTGATATATGTGAGGCGAAGCAACGATGTAGAGAAGAATAACCCGTATCACCGTGGCTGTAGTTTCTGATCCTGCTACAAACATGAACAGAGATTCAGCCTGACACTCCTCCAGTCTCAATCCATGTCTCTTAAATGAGCCCTGTTGCCAAGTTAGCATATGATCTCCGTACATAGAAAAGAATGACCCACCAGCATATCACGCTGATCGTCGGCTTCAGGATCATATCGCTCGCGAACAATGGTATTCGCGACTTTCATCAGTGGACCAATCCCCTTTGTATCATTCTCAGTTGGTCCAAACAGCTTCAGAAACATAGGCGAAAATATCAAGTTTCTCAGCCATGGAATATCTGTCGCAAGCGTCATGATCAATAGATGCTCATTGAGCGCTTTGACGATCCCGTGGAAATCAGAGTCAGCCTTGAGATACCCGAATTCTCGACCAAGAGACAAATTCGATATGACGTCGAGTGTAAAAAGGCGTGATACTCTAGTTCCCTCCATCGGACGATAATCTCCCTGGGTGGAGATGTATTTCTCCTTGATTAGCTGGATCAAGTTGCCGACCTGTTTGTTGACTACGGCTTCGAGATTAGGAGTGTCGCGTCCACTGTAAGCGGGAGATAGCTTCGACTTGAGGCGATCGTGTTGGACTGGGTCTTTTATCTGGAACATTGGGTCGTGATAAGGATTAAATTTGCCGCCGAGATACCAGTTTCCTTTGGTGTATGTATTCTTAGTGCTTGAGACTCTTCGAATCAAGTCTGGGTCATCGACCAGGACCTCGTTTGGACCAACTCTGACGATAGGTCCATAGCGTCGATTGAGGTTGACCAAGTGATCATGCTGTGTTCCGGTGATGGTAATGTAAGCTAACCATAGGTATGAGAATTTACCAAAGAAAGGGCCCGGGATATGCCGAAGACGATACCAAGAGAAAACAGAAGAGAGAATGAACCAAGTAAAGAAAGCAACAATAAAGTACGGAAGCCATGCAAGGCCCCTCTCAAAGAATGGTGAAGCCATACTGATCTGCTCAAGATCTAAACAACAACAAACCAACCAACAGAACTGGTCGGGATTATATATAAAAAAACACCATCTCAATCCCATTTTGCTTCTGCTATCGGGCATATGAGATGGCTGTCTTGGCCATTTCAGCTGAAAAAGAAAAAGACATGATTGGTAAATTTACGACGACTGTGTAACCCCAATCACAGACATGCAGCAAGATTACGTGGTTTTCCTTGGTTTAAAGGCCTCAAACAAGCCACGAGACATGTGAGATGATATCAATGTCTCGGAAAAAGGATATTTCCAGATACAGCGTTTATTTGTCTTTAATAATTGGTGGACGATGTTGAGGGTTGCTCAAAGTGCATCGTCGTGTTACCCAACATGGAGGACTTGATCAACCAATCAGAATAGCTCGGATGGACCTTGAGATCTATCGCGCGTCATCAGAGATTTTGACGACTCAATAACGATCACTTCCTTTTCAAGAAGGTTGCTTTACGTAAGCGAGTTGTTTCCATAATTTATGCAACATTATCATCTTACAGCCGAAGCACATCATATCTGAACTTCGGGCTCAAGAAGAACGTCCGGCAAAGGCGGGGTTGATACGACGTTGAGATATCGAGAGATATATATTCAACATGTCCGACGGTCACTATGGCTCTCGAAGTGAGAGTGAAAAACACAAAGTGCCTAATATGAGCGTCGTAAACCCCAATGTTGTCGTAGTAGGCGGCGGTATCGTCGGTGCCTCGATCGCTTGGCATCTCTCCTCTGAGACAAACGTGACCGTCATTGCGGAAGATATCGGAGGCGTAGCTACTCCCAACTCATTCGCTTGGCTTAACGCTGCTTCGTCGGATAAGACGTTCTACTACGACTTTCGACTACGCTCGCTTGACCACTGGAGGAAGATTGAGAAGTCTGTTGAGGACTTACCCATTCACTGGGGAGGTACAACAAGCTGGGATAAATCGCCTGAAGAGCTTGAGGAGGAGCAAAAGAACCTGACAGCCTGGGGATATGATGTTATCCGTGTTGATAAGACGGAGATATCGAAGCGGGAACCTCATATTGAAGAGGCGAAGCTTCCGGAATGGGGTCTTGGTTACGATCAAGAGGGAGCCCTGGAGGCTGAAAAAGCGGCTGAATTACTGATTAACCTCACAAAAGACAACGGCGCCAAGGTTCTCGAGACCAAAGTCACAGGCTTCACCAAAACCGACGGCTATATCAGCGGCGTCACTCTCTCATCCGGCGAAACCATCCCCGCAGGCCATGTCGTCGTAGCCGCCGGTCTAGGAAGCGTCTCCCTCCTCGCATCACAAAGCATCCTCCTCCCACTCAAAAGCACAGCTGGGCTTCTCGTCAACACAAAACCCACCTGTAAGAAATTGATCAACGGTGTAATTAACGCTCCCGAACTACACATCCGTCAAACCCTCGACGGAGCTCTGCTTTTCGGCTCAAGCTACGCCGGCGGAGATCTAGGCGATGATCCAGAAAAGACAGCACGTGAACTCTTCACCAAACTTCAAAAGTCAGTTGTCGGGGGAGATGAGCTTGAATTCAGCCATTATACTATTGGCCATAGAGTATTGCCTGAAGATGGACTACCGATTCTTGGAGAGACGGGACTGGATGGACTCAGTGTTGCTGTGATGCATTCTGGGGTTACGAATGGAGCTCTGGTTGGGAAGTTGTTGTGTAGGCAGATACTCACTGGGGAGACGGATCCTATACTGGAGAATTTCCGACTAGATCGTTTTGCATGAAGTTCTCTCGCAGAAGTTGCATTATCTTGAAAGAATGACGATCATAATCTGGAGTAGGGAATCCATCACGATCTGTTGCTTTTAGCGCCAAGAGACCACTCACTGGGCAAGAATGGCTACCTCATCTTAGGATATCATAGAGTCATCGTGAGACCCATCGTAAACTACAAAGATTGAGAATAGGCCGCCCTAAGCTTAGGACGGTGGCGCAACAGTAAGAATAAAAGTCCATCTATTCCAAGATATCTCTCCGCCTGTAGCATTCTTCCATTGTTGTTTCAGTCACGTCCTCTACTTCTTAGTTTCAATGCGACTTGATTCAATATTAAAAGCTTTCTCTCTCCACTGTAGCCATAAATCAATGTCAAGTATTGCCTTCCTGTTGATCGGCCGGGATCTTTCCAGCTCTGCAAAAAGAGAAGGTTCTGGCTGCACCAAGAGCAAGGGCTCAGGGAGCAAGAAAATATCGGATCTTGATACAAGGTGTTGAGATAAACTTAGTAAAGGGTATCCTGAACTGTTCTAAATGTATATTAACTTACCTCATCTTTCTATTATTTAGGATCAAGATGCCAAGTTTTATTTCCTCCTCTAGCCAGGATCGTGGCTCTCGGTAATAAAGATTGCTCCTTCTCCCTGAAGCAGCAGACTAACCTCTCCCCTTCTTATTTCAGTTGTAATGGTTTGGCAAACTTCGCTCTTCTTCATCATCATCACCACTACACACTCTTCCAACATTTCCATTATGGCCCAGCCTATGTAAGTTATCGAACCACTCGAGAGCTTCCTACTGACAGACCCTCTGCATCAAGCGTAGACCGCGTCCCAGCATATGTTAACGAGAGTCGTTTCGACCTATGTATTGTAGAACGTTTTGACGACAAGATTCCATCCACAAGCAATACTCTATACGTCGAGGTTCTGCACACCTTTCCTAACACCACATCGCCTGTGAAGCTCGTCCAATTCAACAATGGGAAAATCACTGAAACAGCAGTGCTGAAGCTTTACGACCGGACTCACCCTGGCCGTATTCGTAAGTCTACAGCCCCTTCGTATCCAGCAGAGGGGGAATATCGGTCATGGGTGCGTGATGGGAGAATGCGCGGCCTTATTCCAACGTTGGAGAAATCCTAGAAGGCTGCTCATGACAACAAACAAGAGGCGATTGATTTTTTTTCTTACGATCGTCAGAATGGTGGTTTCCTGTATGGTATCATGGCAAGATTCGAAGCGGCTATCTGGTACGAGTTCGACCAGCGCCACAAGACTGAGTTAAGGGCATACAAGCAACTCCAAAGTATGCAGGGCGCAAAGATACCGCGCCTTTACGCAAATGTACGACTTTCATTATCCGTTATCGACGGAGGAGGGAGGACAACCCCGGAGGAGGAAGAGTTCCTATGTATTCCTGGCCTTCTTCTGCAATACTGCGATTGCCACAGACTCAGGGACCTCCATTTTCCCGGAATGGTCCAAATAGAATCCGATCGGCTGCACGTCAAATGGGCTGGCCTCGCTGAACGAGCCGTCGAGGCGATTCATGAGATAAACTGCTTGGGCATTCTTCTCAGAAGCTACAACAACAATGCTATATTCAAGACAGAGAATGGCAACGACAAGCCATATATCATCGATTTTGCTGAGGCTGTGTTCAAAGAGGATTTGATCGAGGATTGTATCAAGGAAGGTGAAAGAAAGGGCTTAGCGGCGATAGAATACCCCCCTTGGAAGAGGGACATCGATTATTGGGAAACGGCGAAGATTTACGGCAATCCTGCAGCGTTTGAGAGAGTTTTCAGGGTACACCTCTGGACACTTGAGGTCTATTACTTGGGATGTCGACTTCCTGATTATCCGATGATTATTAGGGAAATCATGTGGCGGGCGCTGGGCAGGGCGTCTTAAAGTATTGGGACTTGAGATGACTAAGAGGATGAAGCTGTGTTTCGCGTATGGAAGCAGGTGTTGAAGCTCTTCAAGGCTCTTGAGGCACTTACCTGATGTACAAGGTGCGATCCCCTTTGTAGTCACAGTCGGTAGACGTATTTCTTTCAACAAGGGTATTGCGGACAACCATTGTTTGTCGAATAGACTATTATCTTTTTAATTTCCACTGTAGTCTATGAAGCCTGCTGACAGCCCATCGCGACTAATCATGTAGCCGAACCGGTTTGGCTGCCTAAGAACCAGTGGCGGCACGTCTTTGTTATTCTCAACCCTCACAAACTGATCCCGCTCCCTCCCCCAGAGGTCTTTCCCTTCTCTGACTGCAGCAGCGATCTTATCTTTATCTCTATATTCTTCACGATTCATCCACCGATGAGAAAAGCTCGCCATCTTGTTGAGAAATTGATCTATGGTCGGAAAACAGCTGCTGCAATGCCATCCTGCGTTACTTAGCACGCCCCTCTCGAGGAAGCGAAATGGACGGAAGCCTCCATCTCCATTGCGAAGATTGGTGGGTTTCAGGGTTCGGTGTCCTTGGTAGTAGGTTGCTTGGGGGTGTTGCCACTCTGGACCGGTGTGGAGGAATTGGAATGAGTAGTAGTAGAACTTGGAGGAGAGTGTTAGGCGGCGGGGGAAGTTGCAGTATCGGAGGACGAGGAGGGTTTGTGGACGGGGTATCTCATCGAGGTCGGCTACGATGAGAACGTCTCCTTTGTTGGGTGCTCTTGGTCCGTCGAGATTGAGCATGACTTGGTCGAAGGGAGCGTCTCTTTGTAGGTCTTCGTAGTCCCAGGCCCGATGCGGATCGAAGGTTGATGGGAAAGTTAGTTCGTGATATATTATCTTGTCATGGTAGCGACGGAATCTGTCCCAGTTCTCTTTGAGGATAAGTGGCTTGGAATTGGCCTGGAATGTTTTCGCTGACTCGACGATGATGAAGTAGTCAACGTAGTCGTATAATGCATCGAGGCGTATCTCAAGAAAGTCTAGCTCGTCATTTATCATGAGCATATCGTAGATCTTACGCTCGCTTGAAGGACTCTTGGGTAGGAAGGCTGAGAAGCCATGGTCGGAACAGAGATCATGCGCAGCCCTGGAGGCATAGAGCTCTGAAGTCTTCCGGCCATGACCGGAAGTCGGACTCAGAAGGTCTATCGACTGTAGCGACTCGGTAAATACTGCATGAGAGCCGCGAAGTGGTCGGAACGTCCACCAGAGCAGGGAACAAATGCCAATGACCAGAATGCCTCTTGGTAAAGCTTTCGGTGCCATATTGACCTGGCTCGAATTGTCGAGGACAAAGTGTGACCAAAGCAAATTAGGACTGACATGCCCCTTTGTTGTTACCTAATCTGACTAAGAACTGTTGGTCGCACACGGAAGTCGGCATCCATGGTTACATGTGATATCCTGCAGCCAACAACATCTGATCACTGTGATACGAGAAGGGCATTGTTGAGTTGAGGGAGTTTTGATTGGTTGGTGGAAGGTGAAACAAGGTAGTACGCATGAGGGGACTTTTGTGCATCCTTTATGATGATCAACCAACTGCATAGCCACGGCATTTCATTGACTAATGGGTTGTTGGACTACGCATGATGGGGGAGACAAAAAGGCTTGAATTTTCGCGTCAAAACGTTCTACAATATATAGGTCGAAACGTCTCCCCTTAACATATACTGGGACATAGTCTGTTCTTGATGCAGAGGGTCTATCGGTTCTTGATAATTGATTCTAGTATCCTTTGCCGGGGTCTCGCGGTCCCTCGCTTCTTTGAGACGTGGTCTGATCGCAACAAGGTTTCCATTGACGAATCCTGCAGTAAGAATGCGGGCAAATACAAGGTAGTATCATAATAGTTGATCGACCGGGCATATTCCTTCTTGGCCAGCGGGAGCTAAACAACTGCCGATCCTAACCACACGACGAATCGGGGCATTTTCTAGGAGTAAGCATCAATGCAACGGCATCGACTAGAACAGTAACAGCTACCAGTGCACGTCTTTAGAGGAACTAGGGAGGAAAGAAAACTCAGGACCTTGATCATAAACGATAAATTTAGGGTATCTTTGCTAAGTTTATTTTGACATCGTATATTAAGTTCTGATATTTACTTGCTCCAAGGAGGATGCAGTCAGATAGTTAAGTGAGGCCCGGGTGCCGGTCTTGAAGCTCAGGGCGAAGGACCCCAAGGTTGTGTGACACAGGTACTTTACGAGATGGCCAATCGCGGGTGCAGGACCTTTTGTTATGCATGATCCTATAGTGAGCCGATGGTAAGTGTATTAGTGGGGATCTCAGCCCTGTCGCCGTTCAGCTTACCCGCGGCCCGTACGGATGTAACTCTTTGGAGGGATGCCAGAAGAGGGGCTGGCCGAGCGCTGATCTCTTCAGAGCAAGTTCGTTGGATTTGTGATAAAGTTCAAAAGATCAACGTGGAGAGCATGGGACCAATCTTGGGAAGAGGCAACTATCCATTGCTTGCAAGTCAAGGTTTTGTGATTAGAATCTGAGAAGGGGTAGTTATGATAATAGAACGCTTTAAAGAATTATTATCCTTGGAGAAGCCAGGCAAGAGTTTACGATAGATCATCCTATGAATGATTTGTTTTAATCTTACACTTCTACCAAGGTGTCTCAGGGAGTCTGGTCGTTCAACAGGAGCCCAGGACCTACCAGTCGGGCTACATGTTGTCGTGGAATACATGGGAAACTTTTGAGGCTTACGCTTTCCTTTCCTATAGGCTGTTCCATCTAGTCCAAGCTGGGCAGAGTTGATGATTAGTCCTATTGAGAATCATCACTAACGAGTATACGTACCAGTGCAAGGTATACGCTACTTGGCTGACATGCAGGTGTGTTGACTTCTGTGTGAAGTTAGCAGAGTCCAAGACAGACCCTCTGCACCGAGAACAGACTATGTCCCAGCATGTGTTAAGGAGAGACGCTTCGACCTTTATAACATAAAGGTTGCTCGAGCTTTAGCTACAACGCTTGGCAATGGCCTTTTCCTACTGAGACGTCGATGGAAGTGAGATACTTTGATGACAATAGAGTTATGTCGACTTGAAGAAATAAAAGAGAGAGTCGCATGATGCTGCACTTGCACGGACCGTCGGTACTCAGAATCTGATGTATATGTGCCCAAGACGCATTGAGGCTTATCAACACGAATTGGCCCCCAGTCTTGAACATAAGATGCTTCACAATGACGTTGCGAGGTGAATCCTTCCTTATTGTCACATTCAGGGATGTCTCCGTGCATGATATGAGGATCCAAGACGAATGATATACCTAATTTGAGAGCTTTCCTTGTCAGAAACGGTCTGCCACCATGTGATGCCCAAGTGCTAATAATCTACATCACGGTGAAAACACTCTCCTCCTCAGCTATAAAAGGGCCCAGTAATCTCAACTTTGCAGTAGATAGCACAGCAAGTTTCTCCTTCTTCAATCAACATTTCATCAAGCACAACTCCTCAAAATGAAGACTGCATTCTTCAACATCGCCGCTCTGGCCCTCACCATCTCCGGTGTCTTTGCCAACCCTGCCCCTAACGGAATGGCCGTTGACATCTCTGAGCGCGACGGCGTTCTCGAAGTCCGTGAAGTTGTAAGTCGTCCTCACCTTTCCCCAAAATTCGGGTGATATTCACGTTCATAGCCCCGTGCCGTGGCTGGCATTCAGTGCAGAGAGTGTG